>JAOXYL010000100.1:15185240-15195615 GCA_028564955.1 Terapon puta | reverse complement strand
TATTATGAATACAGCTTATTTAATTATAATTACACACACACACACACACACACACACACACACACACACACACACACCAATAGGAACACAAATTCTTCTCTCATGGATTAACAGTCTGCAGACGAACCTGCATCTTCAACCTTGTGTTTCTGCAACACTGTGTTTTTGTCTTCAGTGGACAGAGACGGTCTAAAGTATCAGAAGCAGATCACTCACTTCTTTTCTACCTTTACACTTTCTGTCAATACCAGCACTACATCCCCCTGTAGTGGTCCAAAATATAAATCTGGGCTAAATGTCTGAGAACACCGCTTCACCTGGTTCACCCATTCAAAATGAGTTGACACTGTCCTCTAGTGGCAGATCACCAAAGCTCTCCATTTTCATCATGATTCACTACAGTTCACCACACTGATCACATCTCTAACTTATCTTGATTTTATAAAGCCAATAAAGCATCATTGATGGTGGTCAGTTATCATAACACTGAACAAACTCCATCTGCTGATGAAGATCATGTGACATGATTAAAAGCTCCAGATAGGTTAATAAATGGACCTGAGATTGGGATTTTTAGCTGCAGTTTCTAAGGTCAAGAGTTAACTTCAAAACAGCAGCTTTTAAAGGAGCACACCACTGTTGCTATGTATGCAGTTGAATCTATCGGTCATGTGAAATTACTCAGCCAGAGTTCCAGGACTCCCAGATTACATCATCATGGTTATCTCATGGTACTTAACCAAACTAAGTTTTCACGAACAGTCCTTTGAAATCTTAAGAACACAGTACATATCATGTGGATTCCTCATTAGGAGTGTGAGTGTCACTCCTTCTCCATGTCCTTACACATTCTGATGCTCTGTTTTGACCAAGATTACAACTATCTCTTCTGAAATACTGTAATACTGGCTTTATATTAAATGATCAAAGGTAGACATCAATCAAATACTTCAGCTCAAGTACTCAAATACAGTTTAGAGGTATTTACACTTTATTTGAGCACTTCTATTTTCTGCAAACTGAAACTTGAAACTACACAACCGACTTACAGAGAAAGACGTTTTACATTTTACTTCACTGGATGTTTTTGATTATTTTGCTTACTCATTATGCAGCAGTGAATTATAAATTATGTTGTAATATGACAAGATGAAGATCAAGATAAACTGAGTGACAAATTCATAGGTTAAATGCAATTAGCTCCATATTTACCAGCTGCAACATAAAAACAATTTAACATTCTGTGTGTGTACTTTTACTTTCGTTACTTCAAGTACATTTTGATTCTAATACCTACATCTACACATAACCCCCGTAAGAGACAAATATTACATACAAGTCATGTCATGTGTAATTTCGAGCATTTACTTGTTGCAGAGCCCTTTTACACATATTTTACTGACATAAAAGTCCTGTATTCCTCGTCTTTTTCCATCACTGTGACATTAAGGGGGCGGGCAGTGGGTGGGGCTTTGCGGTTGTCTGCGTCTGACGTAGCACGCAGGCGTTGTTTTGGAGGAGGAAGTGAAAGGGGAACAGAGAAGCTGGGGGCAGCAGATAGGTAGCTCGCTGGCAGGCAGCCCTCCGCGCAAAGTGCCAAATTTACACACCGCTTGCGGGTCATCCACCTTGTCAACCCGCGACACGCTTTTTGTAAGTGTCCACGCAGAGGACGACGCCTTTTTAAACAAACGGAACCCGGGATTTGCCAAAAAAATTAACGCAAGCGAGCTGGTTAAGCTAACGCCACGGCTCGTTAGCCTCCGAGTCTCCTGAACAATAACAGCTCGTCAACAAGTCTCCGCTGTGTTACAAGCTCAGAGTAAGTCACCGAGACCACAACAACCTGTTTGTCTGTAAAGAAAATAAATGCTCGCTCATCTAGGGCGACCTATTAACGCAGGAGCAGAAAATCACACTAATGACAATAACAGTCATAACGGTGGTTCTGCGAGAGGTTGGTTGACAAAAACAAGGCCGGCCTGTGGCTCCTCTGGGTCAGCTCCAACAAGGAAGGAGAACCGTGAAACATTTTCACTTATTCAAAGAAGGAGATGTGTTTCCTTTCTCGCTTTTTCATTTTGTTTTTGTCGTGCAAACAGGAAAGACAAGAGGCGCGGGGCTAACTCAGGTCTTCACCCTTAAACATCTTCTGGACGGTTGGTTATTCATAGTTTGTAGGTGACATGTCTGCACGGTGCCAAGTGTTTCAAAACATGTCCTCAGCCAGCAGCAGAGACCTGTCCCGTGTCTCTGCTGCAGTGTTGCCGGGCAGACTTGACACTCGTCTGTTGTTTTTTTTCCCTCTCTGTCATGACAGTTTTTGTTTCGGTTGTGACTCACCAGTCACGCAGGTACACGTCGTTCACCTGTCCGATCACATGTGAGGATTTAATGATCCGATGACGCCCAGTGCTGCTACTAAAGGAGCCACTGAGGGATGGAGTGTGACCTTAAGTCTGTACAAATCCAAACAGGTTTCAACTTTGATGCTGCCTGCTGCTAAACTGTGTCTTTTTTTCTGTGTCTTACTTCTTATATAAGCCTCAGAAGTTGCTGCTCTCTGGTTTTGTTTTTAATGATTGATTGCAGTGGTTTGCAGCCCCAGAGTAAATGGCTCATCTCGGGTTTCTCGACACTGGAGTCGGACTCTGAAAACCTGACAGTACAGATCGGCTCTTAGATTTAGTCTCATCCCATGAACTGGTGTGAATTGGTGGTCAGATTGTTTCAGTTCAGCACAGCTTGTGTTCACAGGGGGGCTCATCATTGTTTAAACTTCTTTTTTTCTTCGCAGCTGACACTGAAGCATACACAGTTGGGTTTATTTTACACTGCACAGTGTACCCTCCTGATTGGTCTGTACACAAAACAAAATGATTTCTCACAACATTTATGTTTCCCTTTGATGCATTATTGAATTACAGCACTGGAGGGTGGAAAAAAGGTGTTTTTGTGTCCTTGCTGCATATCATATTGTATGCTGCTCTCTGTTTCTCTAGATTAGTACTTAAATCAGATGGTGTTATAGCGTTATGTTTTCTGTGAATATGTGTGGTTTAATTGCACTGACTTTACTGTTTTTGTTAACCTTGAGCCACTTTAACATCTGTTTATCACATGGGCATCTTTTGGCACTTGCCAGGAGACACGAAGATGGGCTAACTTAGCTATGAGAGTTATGAGTATTGAGAAATGTATGAACTCCACCGTCCAGTTGTATATTTAGACCACAGTTTGTATCTGTTGGTGTTTTTAGCTGTTGTTGCCCGTGATTTACAAGCAGAGGGGGGAATGTGTTGTCATTTAACTTTTGAACACACTTTTCTCAATCTGCTTTTAAAGACACTTGATTACAGGTGTTGTCATGATCTCTAAGCTTTAGTTAATACACAGTCTTGGAGAGTAATCATTTTTAATTCTTAAATACACAAACTGATTGATGGCTGGTTTGATTGTGGCAAACTAAGAAAGATACAACTGTAAGTGTTTCCAAATAATAATAGACTTGATGTGAAATACTACCTTAAAGAGAGAAAAACACAAATTTTACACACATCCTTATTTAACTAATTTACTGTAAAATGACGACAGTTATAATTGAAAATGACACATCCTTTACTAAACCAGCAGAGCTATTTTCTTAATACGCAAACAGCTAATGTATCCCTCCAGACACAATACATTATTTTATATACATGTATCTTTTAAGGATATTCTACGTTCCTGGCTGCCACATTATCACATTTTAACATGTGTATTTGTGTTATCTTTTTTTTTTTTTTTTATCATTCAGCTGAATCTGCTAGTCAGTGTCACTGTATTAATGTATTTCTTAGGTCATGAACGATGGTGACAGAATAAATCAACTGTTTTTAGTGCGAGGCATCCACCTGATGTCAGACTGAAACTCCTGTCAGAGGGGATAGTCTGCGTTTAGCAATCACTGTCAACGCCTCTGGTGTTTGTCAAAGGTTAAAGACTTGTGTTAAGTTTCTGTTGTAATCAGTTGACCTTGGTCTGAGCATGCCCAGACTGAAGTGATGTGCTGTTGTTCAGGCTTCAGTCAGCTAATCTTCACAGTGTGGTGGTCACTGGAGTGCACTTTCCAGCTCCTTATGAGAAAAGTGTTTGTGTGTTACAGTGGTGGAGTTTCAGGATTTGGATTGAGTTTAAGGGCTCCTTATACAGGGTATCGGATGAAACACAGTTGTGCTTTTTATCCCTTTGTCTGGGGAATGTCATAAGAATGGTAAGTACGACTTATGTTCTATAGTGGGTTACGAACAAAAAAACCCAACCTGTTTGGGCTGACTGACATTTCTGCTTTAAGCGTGTTTACTCAAGTGAGGAGCTGACAGGAAGTGGTCAAATTTTCTGTTAATCTAATTATCATTTTCATCCCTTTCTGGCAAAGAAGCACAATAACCTCTTTTCTGAAATAAGGATTGGACTTGATCATTTGAGACATTTTTATTTGGAAACTGTGAAGAATATCACATTTAGAAATACATCTTTCTGCGCACTGCATAGTGTACTTACTAATTTATCCAGATGATCTTCGGTGTTATGATGAAAAGCTGCATCACAGACTGCAGGCTCCCATCAGACAAGTTGCCGTTCTCGCTGAGAGTATTTGCAACTACAGGAGACTTCTGCATTTATCTCCTTGTCAGAAGCATTGTCCTGGACTGTTTACTTGGCACAGATTAGACAAAGGTGTGAAAAAAAGATAAAGCAGCCTCTTATGAAATCAAGGTTTATTTCAGTCTGTTTAGCCTGTTTGCACACGGATAAGGTTTACAGATAACTCCCTAAGACTGGATTTGTTCCAGTCTTAGGGAGTTATCCATCGTTTTGGTTCATTTTATTGTCCCACAGTTAATTTTGTAATAAGAGTTTACTCCATGAAAAGTGAAGTCGTCGTATTTTTGTCTGCCATAAAGAATTCTTGGAAGTTAAAGGGGAAGGCTGTAGATACATAGAAGACAGAAGGACTAAAAGTGGACTTTGGTGAAAACACAGTTTGTTGAAGCATCTTCTGGCTGAAGTTTTTTAAATGAATCAACGGCAGTCAGCGGCACGGGGGATAGCACAGAATTAGCTCACGCGTTCCCATGTTGAGCAATATCTCAGATCTTGCTTACTTAATTTTGACGAAACCTGGAGGAAATGATGCATTTCACTGCTCACCACTGCATTCGAGCAGCCAGAAGTTACACAGATGGCGGATCTGTGCAATGCCTTATTGCAGTTGTTGAAAGTAACGAATTCGAGATATATTTCGGACATATACACGCTTCATAGTTTAATAAAAAGTGTGAGAATTATTTCAATAAATGTATAAGCGCATTGTCCACTATGGCCATCGTAAACGCTTTACATTTTACATCATTGTCCTGTATAATTAGTTGGATTTGTGGTTTAAGAGCTGAGATCAGCTCGTGCTGTAGTAGGTTCTGCTCAGCTCAGGAGTTGGTCGTCCAGGAGGTAACTTCCTGTGGTGCCTGAGCAAGAAAGAACGATGTGTTCCTCGTGATTCGCCCCACAGCTTAGAAAGCACATGACTGGAATGAGTGGCATTCAAACCCGATTGGTCCACAGGCACAAAACTTCACACACAAATTTGTAGACCAGTGTTTTCCAAAGAGCCACTGATTTAACTTTCTGTATTCATTGTATTGTCCCTGAACAATGAAGAAATGAAGTGTTTAGGTTTCAACTTCTTAGGAAGGCGTTGGTCTGTTTGCTAAGCTTTGTGCTGTTTTGTTTCTATGCAGAAAAATGACATCCAGGAAGAAAGTGCTCCTGAAAGTCATTATCCTGGGAGATTCTGGGTGAGTCACAACACGGCATACTTCTTTGCTACATGTCAAAAGCAGCAGTGCTGGGCAGGACATCACCAACCAGTGTCGTTCTAAAAATAGTTTGGAGGTAAAAAAAATCTAAATGTCAAGGTGCTGTTTTTGTTTTGGGTCAAGTCACTGAAGATTATAAGTGTGTTGGTGTGTGATTTCCTTGTTGGCAGGAGTTGTTTTTCTGGCATAAGCTGTCTCCAGGCAGAACTCTGCTCTGCTCAGCCCTGCTGCTTTTCAACCAAGCTTTTTTTTTTTTAATGCAGGCCCAATAAGACCTAATTTACTGCCATTCATGTTCATACAAAGGATTATCTGTGAAAAGTCATTGTATTGTAATGCAAAGACTGTTTAAAAAGGCACTTTATGTTTCACAGCATTTCTTTATGGTTTAATAAACATGATAATAAATTCAAGGGCAGGGTGATACTGAAAAAATCAGCTACTTTTGGTGATTTTTTTTTTTTGTCGCATGATAGTGTGACAGTGTTTCATATATACACATATATATACGTATAAGATACTGCATTAACTATCGCTGATTTCCTTCTTGGTTAAAACGGTCGACAACAATGTGAAAATGCAGACATAAGCATCCACTGCTGTAAAACTACAACAACCAAGACAGAAAATTTCATTACTTTTAGAATACTACAGCCTTTCATTAAGCCACAGCATATTATAAAACTACAATAACCAACACAGACTGTATCTGCTTTGTTTTCTTTTAAATCTGGGCCTCATCTACACTTAGCCCTCTAAGTGTGTCATGTTCAGGCATTGCAGTCGCCCATTCCCACATATGTGTTTTTGTTAGCCAGATCTGATCTGTTTGCATCTGTCTTGGTTTGCTGGGTCGGTCGGTATTCATCAGCCCAGTTGTGGTAATGCACCTGAAGCTGTTTTGAGAAGAGTAACTAAAAAGCACTTTATTTAATTTGCCGTTTTGCAAGGTAGCTAACAGTATAATGCAATCTTGTGGATGAATGTGATGTGTGGACTTCCATCATGCACCCTCACACATCCGTCTCCCTTACATCAGTTCAGCCATTATCACGTGAGGCCCTGTGATAATGACTCACCGAAGTCGTTGCACTTCAGAGGAGGTTTGTGCAGTGAGATTTTGATCCGCTTGTAATACTTCTTGGTTGCGTTGAAGCTCAGCTGTTTTGACATGAGATAACTGTCTCATCCATACAAGATGCATGAGTAAATAGGTTGTTGATTACATCTATATATATCTCAGCTCTAAATGAATCTTATCACTGCATATTTAATATCAGCTATCAGTCAACCCACCCCACTTTTTTTTTATAGTCTCTCCCACTCGCAGTATCTGTGATCTTGCTGTCTGTTGTGTTCTATTCTCAGTGTCGGAAAGACCTCCCTAATGAACCAGTATGTCAACAAGAAGTTTAGCAACCAGTACAAAGCAACAATAGGAGCAGACTTCCTTACCAAGGAGGTGATGGTGGACGACCGACTTGTTACAATGCAGGTAAAGATCAAATGGAAACGTTGCATCTTAGGCAATGAAACTGTAAATTGTTGAAGCATACATAGCACACTGTTATTTGTTTCTTCCTTTTACTGGATCCTTACCAGAGAATCAGCTTTTGATCTGCAATGTTGTGAACGTTTTTAACTTTCCCATTCTTTGTCTCACTGTGGTCGTGTAGATCTGGGACACAGCTGGCCAGGAGAGGTTCCAGTCTTTGGGTGTCGCGTTCTACCGTGGAGCGGACTGCTGTGTGCTGGTGTTCGACGTGACCGCGCCCAACACTTTCAAGACACTCGACAGCTGGAGGGATGAGTTTCTGATCCAGGCCAGCCCTCGAGATCCTGAGAACTTCCCCTTTGTGGTGCTAGGCAACAAGATTGATCTGGAGAATAGACAGGTTGGTCTTCACTAGGCCCGTCATGATAACAAATTTTGTTGGACAATAAATTGTCACAGAAATTATTGTGATAAACAATAATATTGTCGTTCTGAGATCATTTTCACATAATATTATGAAAATAGCCTAATAATGCAAGTACACCCTTTCAAAGAGGCTTTTGAACGATATTGAAGGGCAGCATCTTTTCAGCAATTAAGCAAACTACACTGTCTGTGAGTGTGCAACATGTTGCACTGCCCTGTTTGTATTTTGTTTGTCGATTAAACGCCCCAGTTATTGTGAACTGTTGGGAAGACAAAGACGGCCCACCTGTTATAGTGGGTTTTTTTTCCCAACTGAGAAAAGTGGATCGGATGATTATGGTTTAGGTGTGTTATGTTTGTTGCCTTTTCGCGTTTAGTTGCTTCTGTTTTACAACAAATGCGGCATACCAGCTCGCACAGATTAAGTGGTTCACCACGGTCATTAGTTTGAATCCAAAGTTTACTGCTTCTTGCGACAGGCCTAGTCTTCACCCATTCAAGTGTCAGCTCCCTCAAACACAGAAGCTCTTTCCCAAAATTAACCACAACATACCGGTCTACTCTTGACATGTTTCAGCTGTGTTTCTTCTGACATGCATGCCTAACTACATTAATGGGCTGTGAGTGTTGTTGAAAAGCACTGGTTGCTGCACAGAAGCGCAGAGCCCTCAAAGAAATTAGTCATAATCAGCACAAGCCCAAGGTGTCCATAATTCACGCTTTTCATTGGTGAAAACGTAGAAGTCACTTCACTAGGACTAAGTCACCTTTCAGTAAAGTTCAAGGTTCACAGCTGTGTAGGTTTGTAAAGATAAGTGTTTGTCACTTACAATCTGAGTGTGGCTTTATAGCATATTAGAGTTCACTTCAGGTACAAACAAATCAAAATCACACCTCCAGAGTACAAAGAATGAGGCACAGTGCTTGCTGCGAGGGGCTTATTAATTTTGTGACATAACATTTAGTTTAACATTCCTGAAATGTTTTTTATTTGGAGACGGCTTTGAATGTGTCCATAAACATCTCAGGTCTGACCCTAACCCTCTTCTTTCACACAGGTAACCACCAAAAGGGCCCAGGCTTGGTGTCAGAGTAAGAACAACATCCCCTACTTCGAGACCAGCGCCAAAGAAGCCATAAATGTAGAACAGGCATTCCAGACAATTGCACGTAACGCTCTTAAACAAGTGAGTAGCAATGTCTTGAAATGAAAAACAGTGGATAGTGTTATTAGCATATCTTAGTGCAGTGTCTGTACAGCAAATTCAGTCTTTATACTTTGCCCTTCTATTTTTCTCCCATGCTGATTATTTCCTCTCTTTCCTTGGTTCCAGGAGACAGAGGTGGAGTTGGGTAATGACTTCCCAAAGGTAACACTGGATAGGAACGATGATGCGAAGCCTCCAGCGGAAAGCTGCAGCTGCTAAGGGACAACTTGGACCATCTTCTCTCTCGGCTTTCTGAAACACCCCCTCACCGGTTACATCACCTGCACCTTGCTCCGAGGGAAAGGACTTCCCTACTGGTCTTCCTCCTTCACGCCACTGATCATTCCATCGACACGACCCCTCACGCAGTCCGCTGCACACGGATGTACACCCTCCCACTCCCCTCCCTACAACTTAGCACACAAATTTATACACTAGCGTACTCTTGCGAAATATGCTGATAAATCCAGTGCCCAAAGATCACACGAGAGAAGAATGACACCCCTTCTGACCTCATAGCCCCTGCTTCGATGATGAGTGATCTCCTGCCCCGCCCACCAATTTTTCCTGACTGTGGCCCCTGAGTCTCACACTGAGGGGGCAAAATGGAGCTACGCTCAAAGAGTGCAATCAGGAACTCTAGATGACCGGCTGATGCTCTGTAATGTGAGGCGATGTTGACTAATGTCAGTATCCCAAGTATCTTTTTCTCTCTTTCTTTTTTTGCTTTGCTTTCTATTGCCTATCTGTCAAGAAATAATCAAGTTAACCTATATATAAATATATATTTTAATTGGCAGATGTTATGTCTCAAGCCAATCAGAAACACATACTTGTTTTGTTGTTGTTTTTGCACTTTTCTTTTTATATTTTGCCTTTAAATGTTATAGAGGGATGACTGATTTTGGGCAACATCTGCTACCGCGCGCCTTTTTGGGAAGCTTAAAATAAATACCTCCTCACCTTTTTCACCCTGTCAAATATCCCCTGAGAATCGGTTGGTGATTGTACTGCCTTTTCCCCTTCAAGGTCACGTGTTAATGGTTTTATAACTGCCTCACACTGCAGAAGAAAGGGTCCTATGTAGACATTGAGTAAAGGCTGATAACGCAGTCACGGTGTAAAACATGGATTAATTCCTCAATATATTAATATTTGCCTTTTATGTAACATTACTTGTACTGCTACTATTACTGCTATATGTGTTATGTCCTTCATCAGACATCTTTAGACACTATGGAATTACAATATGTGTCACCAACACGGCATACACTTGTCTTCTGTCATGTCTTTGTTATTGCTGTTCTCTCTATCTGCTTGTAGCTCAGGTTGGCTAAGTACTTAATATTTTTAACGGATTGTGCATTATGGCGTGTAGATGATAAAGG
>JAOXYL010000100.1:15161993-15185140 GCA_028564955.1 Terapon puta | reverse complement strand
CTCTCCATCTCTCCTGACGGTGCAGCTTCACCTGTAACACCTTTGCACTCTTACACCAACCTGACAACCTGATAGTGGGAGAAGGTGTGTCACTAGAAAATCACATTAAAAGTGTGATATCACAGTTATTGACTGTATGTTGGACCCTGAAAGCCAAGCAGCCAAATGAAACTCACCTCTCTCTCACTGACTTTTATTTTTTACACTGGTGTTCTTATTACTGATTTATCTTCTCTGTCAAAAGCCGTTCAAACTTTTTCACAGGCAACATTTTTGACCACCGCAGGAATTAATTGTTAATGGGACCCTTGAAGTACATTTCATGTGGGGGTTTTTTTGTCTTTCATAGCTTCGCCTTTGCCCAACTGTAGAATTCCACACTGCCAGGGCTCTTAGCAGGATCTTAGAAATTCATATTTCCAGCACATCCTCATCTACTGAGAAATTTTTGATAGCCCCCAGCAGTACTGTACAGTTGTTTATTTCCTGAGAGTTTAATCGTCCCCTGTTATGGCCTGAATGCTGTTTAGCAAGCCTCTGATGTCATTGTATTGGCTGAAAACACTAAATTCCTTTTAATTTTACAATTTGTTGTTTGTGGGCAGTATAGTGGTGTGGTGTTTATCACTGTCAACAACAACAACAAGGTCCTGGGTTCAATCCCTGGGCATGGGTCCTACTCTGTAGAGCTTGCATGTTCTCCCTGTGCCTGAGTGGGTTCTCTCTCAGCTTCCTCCCACAATCCAAAGACATGCAGGTTAACTGGCAACTCTGAATTGCCCCGAGGTGTGAATGTGAGTGATTGTCTGTCCTTCAATGTCAGACGTGTGACTGACTGGTGTCCAGTCCAGGGTGTACCGCGTCTCTTGCCCAGTGATAGCTGGGATAGGCTCCAGCTGCCCCTGTGTGTCAGGATAAGCAGGTATAGAAAACGAATGAATTCGTTGTTAGTGCTGAGCCACACTCGGTCCAATTAAACATCAGACACTCTTTAAGCCCCCACATATATTAAGCATGTAATTGGATTGGCAAGACAATTACAGCGGAAACTGCAGGGTTCCCATTGGTGTCGCTAAAGATCTTCACAAACAGAGAGAACATTTGTTATTCAGTCGTTCTGGTTCACAGAAATTGTAAATGAAAACTCTTGCCTCCAGACTCAACATTGTTCAAAATTCAAGAATTTGTCCACAGGCAAGGTTTGTACAGAAACTCAAACTGAATATTAAAATAACCCACTAAGCAAATATTTGATGAAAACTAAAGATAAGCAGGTAAACCGGTACAGCATGTTTTGTTTCCTATCAGGATGGTTTGTTTCCCATAATCTGTTTTTTCCGTTCACTGTAGTACCACAGAATAGATGCATGTATTGTAGATTAATGATATTTACTGGTAAATGGTAGATCTCCTTCTGACTGTGTTCAACCCCTACAGCTGGTCTCCAGAAGAGGCAGCTCAGAGGAAGACTTCCGGTATGTTCCCGGAAAAGACCTGACGAGTATCGCTACTTCCGCCTTTAGCTGCCGCTCATCATCCAGAGAAATGGTAAGACAATTGAGACATATGTGCCACAAAACCGACGCAGTTAAACAGACACACGCGTGAGACTTCTTCGACATTCGGGCTTCTCCTCGGCAAACACCGTGGCCACAAGAAAGGTGCCGCTCCGCGTCGCTCGCGTCTTGTTTTAGGCCAGCTCGGCAGGTAGTTAGCTAGCAGGCTAACGTTAGCCGGCCGTGATTCGCAGTAGAATCCTTCTTCGTCACCACGGTAACTGTAGACGGCAGTTCGAATGGAACCTTATAACCATTGTTTAGTTCAAATTCCGTTGCTAAGTGACATAGAGCGCGATTCGGACTGATGTTGGACAGAAGCGGACACACCTACACCTGAGCGCCTCTGCCTTCAGCTGATCGGATGATGTGCTGCAGCCTCTGTCCCTCAGACTGTCTTACATCTAAAATGAACATTTATGTAGATGGACCAACACTTTTCGAAGTATATAGCAGTGCTTTCTCGCCGCACACCAGCATCTGGTGATCCAGCTGTTTTTGTGCTGGTGCCAGTTGTCCAGATGATGATGTGACAGAGTTCTGCTCATTTTGTTTGACGTGAACATCATGGTGGCGTTAGACTTGTGATGTGCTTTTATGCACAAGAATCGGCTTAGCACCACGTGTCCACAGGTTTAAAAGTGAACTTTTTAAAATTAAAAGAGAAGGAACTTGCATCCATAAAAACACATAAAGATCTATCCACCAGAAGAAAAAAAACTACCCGGTGCCTTCTTCAGCAGCATTGACTTTTATGTTCTTGAGCTTGTGGTGTTTCTACTGGTGCAGACACACTATTTGTGTTTGCTGAGCTTCAGTGTGGTCAGATATTAGTATCAGCTAAAAACATCGGTTCTCCAATTTAGCTTAGCCGGATCTGTATTTTTAAGGGGGTGTAGCAATAAATAATGAAAAATTGGTATTTAGAGTTTTAAAAGAATATTTAACAACATACGTTTTTACATGTTGGTTGTTGATTCACCAGCCCTTCAGTGCTCTGGAGCTCAACGGAAAATGTCTCTGAGCAGTACATCCTGATAGATAGCATAATTCTGGGTGTCACTGTGAGCTCACTCTTTTCTTAAGTAAGCATCCACACATTTGGGCATGTTTTCTTGTAGCTGGTTTGGTGGCATATTATAAATCTCATCTCTCAGACAGGTTCTGTCTGTGTGAAATTATTTTATATATCATGATATTTGTGTTCAACGTCAGTGATGTTTTTTAGATAATTTTTTGGCACGATGTGTGGGAGATCCTTGATAAAACATCAACATGTACTGTATCTATTTAAAAACAACTTTCTGGAAGGCCATTTCATTCTAAGGTCATTTGAATTAAATTATCAAATTTATGAACTATCCTGTCTGAGTGCATTAATCTGTATTTTCTAAATTCATTACATAGTAGTCCTACACTATTATCAGGTGAAAGCAGGAGAAGACGATGTATCAGAAACCTCTCGTGTCAGTCTCAGTTGCACCTGCTTGTTGATTCTTCAGGAATATTTCTCATTTACCCTCTCGCTCTCCTCCCTCAGACGGCAACTTTGCGTCCTTATCTCAATGCAGTGCGTGCTACCCTGCAGGCCGCCCTCTGCCTGGAGAATTTCTCCTCGCAAGTGGTGGAGAGACACAACAAGCCAGAAGTGGAAGTACGGTGAGTTTGTCAGCAGCGCCTGGAGTTGTGATTTTGTGGCAGTTAAAACAGCAATGCATCTGATTTGTGTTTGTATCCGTCCAACTTTTAGGAGTAGTAAAGAGTTGCTCCTCCAGCCTGTGATCATCAGCCGCAACGACAAGGAGAAAGTTCTGATTGAGGGCTCCATCAACTCCGTCAGAGTCAGCATCGCTGTCAAGCAGGTCAGGCTGCTGTATCAGCGCCATTGGTCATTTGCATAGACCCTGATGCAAAACAGATAATTGGTTAGCTATCAGTGATTGCAGTGATTGATGTAAAGATCAGGACTGTATGTTAAACAATGTACCGTTGCAGGCAGATGAGATTGAGAAGATTCTGTGCCACAAGTTCATGCGTTTCATGATGATGAGAGCAGAGAACTTCTTCATCCTGAGGAGGAAACCAGTGGAGGTAACGGACTGAAAAGGGGTTGTTTGCACACTATATGCATTCAGTTATATTACCTGATAAGCAGTTAGTTGTTCTGTAAAAGGTAAATAACTGCTGTTTTATGACCTGTCATAAACATTATAAAACTTGTAAACCTTTGACAACTTCCCGTAGGGGATTGATAAAGTATATCTATCTAAACCTGGTCTAGTTAATGTGGTCAGAGACGATGAATGTTTAGAGCTGTTGAATGCACCTTGAATGTTCCAGATCGTTGAGACAGTTAAAACAAATAGTGTTTTTTTTTCATGACAAATAATGGTTACCATTTTATGTTAAAACTACAGATGCTTCCCACAAATATCCTGGAAAAAAATTGTTTGCACACAGTAGGAGCCCTGATTACATTAATGACTGTTAAATGTTTACCATCTCCAGCTCAGATACAGAGGATGGCTGAATTGTGAACACTTCCTTTGTTCTTCTGTTTTTCAGGGCTATGACATCAGCTTTCTCATCACCAACTTCCACACGGAGCAAATGTACAAACATAAACTGGTGGACTTTGTCATTCACTTCATGGAGGAAATTGACAAGGAGATCAGTGAAATGAAACTCTCTGTCAATGCCAGGGCTCGCATCGTCGCTGAAGAGTTCCTAAAAAATGTAAGTTTCCCTTTATTTTTCTGCCCTAATGCTGCATTTGTGCAGTATTATTTGCAAAACTGGATTTTGCTTATGCATTACGAGTACATTACATTATATTACATTCAAGCATTACATGTTTATACTGTTTTAGATCCAGAGTGTTATTGGTGTCATAGAGAGTTTTTCTTTTACTCTTACAGTTCTGAGAGAGAGTGAGAGAGAAAACCCGGGAATACATTCCTTTTGCAGTCTTGGCCGTCACTGTGGAGCGTTCACGTCACAGCGTTCAGAGGAGACAAAATATGATCAGCCAAGAGACGCTGAGAACAATAAAGAAGTACAGGCCACTGGGGAGGTTTGCCCTTTAACCTTAAAATGGCCCTTTGCTCAAAAATATTGATGTTTGTACATAATTAACATTCACACCAGATGTTATTTTCTGCCTGTAAAACATAAATCAGGGCAGGTCCTCTAAAAAAATATTTGTTCTCAATATTAGTGAGCACAGGGTAATGTTGATTTTTAAAAAAATAATTTAAATGTTTTTTTAAATATATATATTATATGCACATAAATTTAATTTAGCTGTTTTGTCATGACAGACCTTAAACCATGAGGGCAATCAATTGGTGCACGTTTGTTTTCACAAGTACACAGAGTGAACCTTATTGTAAATGCAAATAACAAATAAATATACTTGCTGGCAGTGGAGATAAATAAAAACATTATCCTTTGTATTTTAATGATTTTTGTCTTCAAATCTTTTAGACACAAAGCATGGCTTCGTCTTTACCGGAAACATTAAAGGTTTATTGAGATTCTGACAGTTGGAGACAAACAAGGCAGTTTTCAGTACAGTAATATACCATATCAAATGTGTAATATTACAGGAATTCTCCCAAAAATGACTTATCACATAATACATGTTTACACACACAGCTTTACAACAAACAAACATGCACGCACAGTACCTTTATACTTTCAGACAGGCATTTATTTGAACAATAAAATCATTTGTCAGTCAAACTACCTTCTCAAGTGACAAATGATAGCTGACGATTTGTCAGAGCGTTTCATTTTGTAAAAAACAGAAGTCACACAGTCTGTCCCCAAAAAAAATCATTTTTGGGTGTATAGTAATTAAGACCTCATGTCAAGATTCTGGATCACAGTACAGAAGCTACATAAGCTACATGTTAAGAAAGAAAATGTCTGTTGCATTTACAATGCAACTTCCTTGATGGTGTGGGAATTTAATTCTCATCTGGAATGTTTGAGATTTATTTTGATCTTTGATTTTTCAGAGCAGATACACAGTTATTTTTAAAGTTTCTTTAAATATTTCTGCTCACAGGTCGGGGATTAAAGACTGAATTACCCAAAGCAGTTACAGTCTCTTCACAGTTTTTTTTTCTTTTGGGAGGGGGGCAGTGTTATGATACATGTTTTTTTACACACTAAAACTTCAGAAACACTGGAAGCATATGGCAGTATGCACAGTACACACTGTAATATACAGTAGATATTAAATATCACGGAAAGAAGTTGAGGGGACATTACAATAACAGTGGTCACATTATCAAAAATATTGGCATTTCCATTAGTTTGCTCACTGGGAGTCGAGCTACAGTAGCAGTACAGTAAAGTTCACAACAGAAAAGATGTATAAAAATGGATTACGTTTAGTGAAAGTGCTTTACAGTTTGAGAAAATACTCATTTCTCTGGATCAGGTAAGAAGCTGCCAAGGCGGGCAGTTGGAACAGCACCGTTCCCATAATGCTGTTCAGGGGTCCTGCAGAAAGTCGGACAAGGGACCCTTTTTGGAACAGGAAGTGCAGGAGATCAGAAATGAGCTGGGACTGTCTGCAGAGCGTCGTCCGTGGAGCGTTGCACATTCACATTCTGAAACAGCGATGAAAGGAAATGAGTTATAATGCTGCAGTGTTTATCTGACATTTATACAAGGTCCTATCTTTTGATCCAATGTCTTGATTTTTAGACTCTGATTTGTTCGGTCCAATGAAAATATAATCCATGAATTAATTTGGGATTGTCATTAAAAGCATTTGTTAAGTGAAGACTTAGACACTAAAACCTGGTGATAGTTCTTCTAAATTAAAAGACTGAAGTCAGTACAGAAGTAAACATTTTGATGAAGATCCTACAGAAACTATTGTTGTTACTTTCACGTAAAATCACATTTCAAACTGGTTTATAAACAAACCATTGTGAGACTTTACAATCTGTACAGTTGTGAGATCCTCTGTCCTTGGACACTCAAAATCCAAGTTAATCACTGAGAAATAATTCATGTCATAAAATCTTCACTGATGTGCACACCGTACAGTAAACTGTACTTATAGACACATTATGGGCAGCTTTGACAGTATCTGATTGTTTACACCAGAAAAAAAAGTAACAGGAGAAAGTGATTTTTTTCATCTGGATTTTTATATTTACAATAAGTAAACCTTGACAAACACAACAGAGAGGAAGAGGAAAAGTTACATTTGATTAAATAATTTAAGCATAGGTGTTAACCAAAAGGTGGTGAACACTGGTAGTGGTGATTTTATTGACAGTGCAAATCTTAATCAGAGAGGACGTCTAGTGATTAAAGCACCGCCAATTAAGCCTTCACATTTTAACAGGAAACAATACTGACAGAGGTAATGTTAAAACAAAAATATTACTGGAATGAAGATGACAGTTCACATACAGCAAAAACATGTTGAGGTGACATGCGTTTATCACATGTCATCATTTGTATGGACAAGTAAGAAAAAAAAACAGAAAACTTATATAGCATACATGTAAATGACTTAATGTCAACACAAAAAACACAATCAGAGTGGAATTCATCATTCGACATTCTGTGCTAAAAATATATGAATGTAATGTGTTGCTCATTCATTTGCCATTGTAATTTATTCTTCCACACACATGCACATATTTGTACTTGTGAGGACCCTAAAGTGAATTCGAACCGGATTCTAGTCTTCACTCTGAAACTGAACCTGAATCCTTAAACAAGCCCTTTGAAGGTCTCAGTCCCAAGGTACTGAAGTCAAATGTGTTCTCACAAAACAGACATTCAAGTGCACACAGATACACACTCACACTCCAGCTGAGCGATTTGTCCTAAAACTGGTTTCCAGTCACGCCGTTCTCACAAGTATGTAAAACTGAGGAAAATACGGTGGCCCCGAAAGCTCAATGCACTGCAGCACTATATTTAGAGAGGACAAACAAATACACAACAAAAATGCTGCAGCATGAGAGAACAACAATACACAAATGCTACAAGTCGAAATGAAAACAGCAGAAAAAAAACAGTTTCTGGGGGACGCTAGAAATTGATTAACACTTAGTTACTGAGTTCATTTATCGATCAACTGTGTTGAAAAATGAGTGAAATTAGTTTATTTTCTTTTTAACGTTCAGACAGCATTGTTCAAGTTTTATTTTGGTATCTGCGGTTAAACTAATCCATAGACCAATTTACAACTGAAGGACTCAACCGGAATGTTTCACCCAAAAAAACAGGCACCTCTGTCTAATTATATTAAGTATGACTTGCAGCATTTTTATATTTGGTTGTCCTTTTCACTCTCCATGTTTGCTTTCTAAATTCCCATTCTGACAAATTGAAGATGAAACTTTTCTTCATTTGCTTTGTTTAGCTCTGTGTGTGTTTTCAGGGCCACCATAAAAAAAAGAGCAAAGGGGAAAAAAATTGCACAATGCCACCAATTTCTGCTCCCACTGAGAGACAAAAATGAAATGAGAGAAAAGGCTAAAGTGATTGCTGAGAGGATGGAGGTAGAAGTGTACATGGTAAATGATGTCACAGTTGTCTAAGCTGCTGTCAGGGCTCACTGGCAGACGGAGACTGATGTGGCTTCCTCTTTCACGTGTGAAAGATTTACATTCTCTGTGCAATGAGAAGAGAGGGAGGGGTCAGCTGACTGCGAGGCCTCCTCCAGGACGGAGGTGCAGGCTAAACACGATGGAGGACTCATCACCCGCAGTTTTAACTGTTCAAATTGTTTACTGAGGGACATCCTCCTGACTGAGCTCCTGGTCACAGACGAGCTGGATGGAAAACGCAGACTGAAGCGCACTCAAGCTGTCTACATCTTCTGCTGGGATACCTACCTCTGGTCTGTCTCTGTGTGTGTTCACCGAGTCCACGCCTAAGTAGATGGACTCCACTTTACATCCTGAGCAGGAGCAAAAAAAACAAGGACCAAATTATATTTAATATCTTTAAAAGAACAGCTTCAGTAACAATATTTATTTCTACATGGCAAGCTGACATAAGACTGCCCATAAGATTAATTTAAAACAAAATATGTTATATGGTGTTATCCCATAACTTAAGACTAAATGATACTTCAAAAATGAAAACATCTGCATTTTTGTGCAGTGTCGAGGGATGACGATCAGTATTATGTCAGTATAAGAAAATGAAAGAACTTACCATAAGCCATGGGGGTCAACTTTAACACTGTGTGCAAAGGGCACTTAAGATAAGGCAACTCATCTGTGGAGACAGAAGAGACAGAAACAGAAGAGACAGAAACAGAAAATTAGAAAACATTTATTAAGTTTGAGGGTCAAGGTGCACAGCATAGTTTTTCAAGACTGCATGTGGAGCATGTGACCTTTCAAATATTTCACAATTTAGCTGGAGAAAAAAAAGTTAAATCTAGCCTGATGTATACCATGAATCAACAAACAGAAAACATTAACAATCTTTAAAAGTCTGTCTGTAAATCCTTCATACCTGCAGTCTTATCCAGGAAATATGCCAGAAGACAGCGCATGACGGCCTGGTGACAAACAACCAGAACGTTCTCCTGTCTCTCCAGCTCCATGATCACGGGCTCCAGCCGCTGCACCAGGTCTTCATAAGACTGACAGATGAATCGCACACCCGTCAGAGACACACCCACATTTTTCAGGACACGAACAAAACCATTCACCTCTTTTTAAAAAATAAATAATGAGACATTTGGAGGACTCCCACTCTCACCTCTCCTTTAGGATATCGGTAGCGGTACTTGTCTTGGTCTCTCAGTGCGAACTCCAGAGGGTAATGCTCCTGGATCTCCTCGTACATCATTTCCTCACACACGCCCTTTGTGAAGAGGCAGGGAGATGTGTTCAGCTTCAGTGCACAAAGTGATTTAAAAGATATTTCTTCTGATGACCGCAGGAATGGACTTACGGCATCTATTTCGTTGAGAGACTTCCACTGCTCGTACGGCACTTGCAGGCACTCTGCTGTCTGAATCGTCCTCTTCATCTGGCTCGTCCACACTTTGAGATCTTTGATGTTCTGGTCCTGGATGAATTTCCCCAGATGTTTGGCAAACTAGAAGGTTAAGAGACAATTGGAAAAATAAACTTTAAAATTCATCCTATGATAACAATGATTTCTCTTTAAAAAAAAAAAAAAAGAAAACACTTTTACATTACATTTAAACTCACACATGACTCGTGCTCTCATTATACAAATAAACGTACCTCTTTCCCTCTGGCAGACAAGCCAGAGTCTCCTCCAATCCGCCCCTTGATGTTGAGGTCACTCTCACCGTGGCGACACAGGTAGATAGAGCGTGGCGTGATGTGGATGTTCATCAGGTAGTAGACGATTCGGCTTTGGATGTGGTCGAGGACGCGGTTCACCAGGTAGCGCCGGCCCACGTCCATGATCTTTATGTAGGACAGATCCCTGCAGCGAGAGAGTCGGGTCAGTGATCTCTGGGAGGTTGTTTAGTCTGATCCGATGCCGTGTTTGTGCATCACCTGTGCCTCACCTGTCCAGAACCTCATCCAGAGGCTGGTAGGAGGACTCGTAACACTTGATCCTCTTCATGAAGTCCTCGATGGCCTCCTCTGTGTTGCAGTGTATGTAGTCAGGGCTGTCCAGCTTAACTTGCTATAAATAAGGGCAAACAGGAAAAGGATGTGAGGACAGAAAAGACGATGTTTGCTATTTGACACTGTTTGTTGATACTGAACCAGAGCTAGACAGTCACTCATATTACCAATTTTTCCAAAGTATAACACCCATGAAAATGCTCAAATGTTACATACCCAGAAATATACTAAAAAGGTAGAGTGAGTTCGTCTCTTTTGTGATAAAATAGCAGGACAGCATTAATTATTGTATTTTGAATCATCTCTACAGTCTGTCAAGAATCAAGAAAGAATAAACTTACCACTATATTTTGTGCAATGACATCTGGGTCCTCACACACAGACTCCACAAAAAACACCTGGATTAACAAGATAATATTGTTAACTTGAAGGTCATCAGAAAAAGAGGGATTTTTGTCAGTCTGATAAAGCCGTGCATTTGTTAGCACACCTTGAACCCATTCTGCTCAGCAAACTTAACGATGGTTCCTCTTCTTTCTCTTGTTGTATTTGTGGCATCGAATACCTGAAACAGCAAGAGAGAAACACTCCTAATGCAGCCCTCATTTTCAGCATGTGTACTGAAATTATGTTTGTCTGCCAAGGAAAACTTGGGGGCGGCATCAAGGACTCACCGCCACCTGTCCTCCTTCGACGCTCAGATACTGCCGGACATCATTCAGTGCTGCCAACGCGCATTGACTGTGGGAACACAGCAGGCAGAGAGTCACATTATTTAAAAAAAAGGAAATAAAGACTTGCCAAAACAGTATGAATTCTAAAATAGACAGTTTAGGCAAAATCATTCATGTTCACTTATGTTTTAAATCTAAATAGATTGTTTATAATTTGCAGATATTTTCTTGAATGCTTTAAAAAAAATTACTTGCAGAATTGCTATTTGTTGTTGCTGCCCTATAGATGTATCTCACCAAGTGCATCTATTATCATATATCATCAGCACTGTAGGAGACTGTCTTTGGGGTGGAGTCATGGCTGTCCAACCCTGCGTGATGTCAGCAAAGAGCTAAAGAAATCAGTGACGACTTACCGTCTGATTTTTAAGCCTTCTTCATTATCTGGACGGAAAAACTCAAAGGACTTGTAGATCTTCAGACACTCCCTTCGGTACTGCCCCACATTGAACTCTGTAACAGATAAAGATTTTTTTTTTATATCTTTATCTTTCTTTTTTTACAGGGCGTTTTTGCCGTAAAATACTATGTAAATATGTTTACCTTTGGTTGGCACACCTATCCAGTTTAAGTAGCGTGTGAGCTTCTTGGAGATGTAAGTCTTCCCTCGTGCTGGAAGTCCTACAGTCACAATGAGCGTGGGGCAGTTTGTCATACATACTGTGAGACAAAGAGAGAGAGAGAGAGAGAGAGAGAAACACAGACTTTAAACTTCACTTCCACACATCTAATTTGCTGAGCGTGAAACTTCAACACAGTTCTGCGGAGACAGAGTTTAATTAGTCTTGAAGGTTGCTCATAATTACAGCAGAGCACTTGTTAGACAGATTTCAGCTTGTTGTGTGTGACGGACACATATTAGAGGAGAAACCTTCAGAGAGCAGCGATACCATTACTGCAACAACCGAAACTGTGAAGTGGCTGGGAAAAAAAAGCCACATGCTTCTCTAGACGCTGTAACATCTTATTAGCATATTCATGTCAGGCTCAGAACACAGAAAGAAATTATGGAAATATACATATGCTTTTTTGTCAACCTGTCTATCAGTCAAGTGTTCAATATTTGAGTACAGCAGCATTTTGTGGATCAACAAAGAACAAGTCTGATCTCTGCTACTGATACTCAGAGCAGCTACAAACTACAACTCGGACCTCGCAGTAACTCAGCACCTCTTACTGGGCCCCCACTTTTTTTTCTGGAAACCTGGAGACTGAGTAAATTACGCTCTGTTATCAAGATCCCATTTTATCTAGTTTTAAACCACAAGTATAATGCTCTCTTTACAGTTAGTGAGGGACGTCACACAAAAGAAACCACAGCAGTTTACATTTCACCTATTTTTTCTTTATCGTTAATAACATTGTAATTTTTAATACAATAATTGACTATTACCTCAGAGTGCCGACTCTAAGAAAAGAAAACACCCAAAGCACTGACATTCACAATCCTGAGCTTTTTATTCAGATGTGGCTGCAGGACAGCATCCCGCTCATACCTACAGAAACATCACCAACAACATTCAGGTCCCAGAGGAAGCAGGGGGTTTGGATTAAAGTCTAAAGAGACTCCTGCACTCCTGAACGTTGTATAGCAGAAGAAGAAGAAGGTGAAGTGTTTGATACCAAATGCAAGACTGGACTAGCTGCAGCCTGAGAGGCAGAGCTTGACTCAGCAAAAACAACAGAGAGCAACACTGAGTGAAATAAAACCAAACAGCTGCTCACTCTCACACCCAGACTGAAGCTGTAACGCCATCAGACACGCTGGCTGATGCTGGCGGAGGTGGTCCTGGTGAGACTGCATGCATGCGAGTCATGTGTCTGTCATATGGCCACAATCATTTCAACGAGCTTGCAATTATACCTCCACAGCGCGATTCAATTTTACCTCCGTGCATGTGATAAAATTTGGGTAGGGGGGTGTTACACAGACAAGCTGATGCAAGACAAGCTGATGCAACACTGATAGGCTTTTTTAGTGCGCAACATCCACGAAACAACCGCGGGTAAATGTCACATAACGGGATGCCTGCATGTCCACCTCGGGTTCTGCAAACGTGCCCGAAAATAAAAATACGGAGGAGGACGGAATATAAGCGGATGCCCCTCATCACCTCCCGGTCACATCCTTTTGCGGCACTTGTCGGCCGGCTGCGTCTTACCCCGTCTCTGAGCGATGTGCCCGTTCCTGCAGGGCATCCAGATCTTCCGCAGCGGGTTCTGGGTGAGCTCCCGGGGGGAGGACTCCAGCATGAACTCCTCGTTGTCCAGCATCCCCGACCATTAATGTTCGCCTCCGAGAGAGACACTGAGGCTGAGGTCTGTATCTCTGAGAGACTGATTCAGCAGGCTGCAGGGGGGCTGGGGAGGGGGGGGTCACATATCAGCTGAGAAACAGCAGTTTCTCATTACCGTAAAGACTGAAGACGAAGCGCAGAGCCGAGGAAACAAGGAGCCAGGTACAGGATGTTAACTAAGCTCAACAACCAGGACCTCACTCCTGTTTTTGCTCCTCTGTCTTTATTTTAAATGATGTACCGACATAGGAATAGAGTAGTTCAACTTATTAAATACATGGGTACTTTAAAACCGGGAGGGCGTATGTTAGTAATGACATGTAAATGTAATATTTGACTAAAAACTCAAGTTTTACTCAGTAGTTTTCAAGACCTTAGGATTATAATGAGGATTGTCGAACCGGTCCATGAAACTGGTTCAATCCAAAAGAAAAACGCAATATTGCTCAATTAACATATAAATTATAGCTTTCTTCTTAAATAAATTAGGTATTACTGTCAGAAAGCATGCATTTTTAGAATTGGGAGGTTTAGTATTTATTACCCCTTTCTACGTCTTGTTTTACATTTTACTGGACTTTCTTTGGTGAAAATGCAACTCCTACAATTCCTCGAAGCCTTAGTACAAAATGTTTTTGCGGATATTCTTAAGACACTCCTTTCTAAGAAACCCCCCTTTTTTCCCTAAAGTTACCGTAATGACGGAGGCAGTGAGCGAAAGCAGAATTTTGAGGAAAACAAACGCACAGCTGTTCACATGCAGCACACATGGGCAGTGAATGCAACGGAGGACTGGACCAATCAGAGACGCGCGCAAAGACCCGATCACCAATAGGAGAGGCGCGTCCGGGATGGGGGGAGGCGTGCTGAGCGCCGGGAACCCAGATAAACATCATCACGAAAAAACTATCGCAGCCTCAAGACACGAGCCAAACACGAGCCCCGACACTCCGGATCTTACCGTCCGCATCACAACAGTCTGTCAAGGCTGTTCAAGCATTTTGTCAACAAAGTATTTCAAGGAAAGGAAAATATTTTGAATTTAGTGCCATGCATAAAAAACATGCATTTAATGGTCATTTTTCAAGCATAGAAATTGGCTTTCAAATTCTCATATGTCATGTTTAATATTGTTCAGCGAATATCTGCTAAGAGCTGTTTCAAACCTTGGTCTCTCAGATATTTTAATGAGTATAGTGTTTGAATTGTTTTCTGATATTTTATTACAAATAAAAAACAATTGACAAATTCATTGAGAAAATAGCTTGAATCATCACCAATGAACATAATCAATTATTTCAACCCATATTAAGTTGCCACAGCCCAAGATGACATCTTCAAATTCAAACCTTTTGTCCTACTTACTGTCAAAATATCAAAACACAGAAAAGCAGCAGGCCATCACATTCAGAGGTCTGAATCAGCAAATGTTGTGTCATTTTTATATATTATATTCTATTCACTTATTACAGTTCACTGACAATTAATTTCAGTACAGGACCAATTATTTGTTCTCCAGTCAAGTCCTCCATAAGGTCCCGTGTTGAGTTACAGCATAAATGCTTTTGTTTGAATTAAATTTGGTTTCTTCACAGCAGTTTTAAGCCAAAACAATTGCACCAACATTTGTACAGCCAACAAAATAGATGGAAATGTCTGAATATGCTGACTATAGCAGAGTTCTGCACAAGACAGGAAGGAAGAGGTCCAGTACTGCAGAACTGCGCAACACCCATCAGCAGCTTTCTATACAGGAGGGTCAAATAATGCCTAAACAGCAAATTTCAAACATCAATTTTTGTAATGAATTTGAACTGTGGAGTTACGTGTTGTCAGCCTGATGAGACTTAATGTAGTGTTAGAGTTGCGACACCAGGTGGCACCATGCACCCTGACAAAGAGAAAATTGAGACAAACGTGTCTCACAGTGGCTTCACTTCAGCGTCTAGTGTGACAGTAAACACATCCAGAGGTCAGAGGTCACTCCTGTCGGGTACAGTCAGCATGTCAGCAGGACTTATCCCATCAGTGAAACACTCCTCCTCAGACCATCAATCAAGAATCACATGCACATACACGCAAACAACAGATACTGCAGTTAAAACAATATGAAGTTATATATACAACAAACAAAAAACATCCAGCATTGAACGCTGGTAACAACACTTTGATACAGTATCTAAAACAGAAACAATTTGGATGTGAGTGATAGTAGATAAATAAATATTCACTAATTATTACACTAATTAGTACATTAAAAAGCACCTCCTATGATCTAAAGAAACATTTCTCTGTCTGGACTGTTAATGCTCATTAATATCATATAAATTTCTCAATTAAACTGTAATATTTAAAATTTAGACCGTCTATGGAAAGGAACATCAGCCAGGAAGTCAACACTGTTTCTCACATAAACATCTTTGTTGTCTGTATATTCGACTAAAGTTACATATGACAGAATGCCCCAGCAATGGTTAAAATCCTGCTTAAAATGTTTGAGCTCTACATGTAATGTGGATTTGAGCTCCCTCATAAAATATAGTTTGCATAGTAACTTATATAATCACTGCAAACATGTCTGTGAAAGGTGTGTCACATTTTGCTGATGGCCAGACTGCCTCTCACATCCCTGCTGCTTCAATCCAGTTTGTTATCTTCATAAAATGTTTTTTTTGGACCTCTCCATACAACAACTCACAAATCAAAATGCCTTTCCTAAATCAAATACCTCTCCTAAATCAAATACCTCTGATAGCACAACTAATACTGCTAACATTTACCCACAGTCTAATCAGTGGCAGGTTTTTTTTTTTTCAGTGATTCGCAGCCAGCTAATGGAGGGTTAAACTCCCACACAAGAAGTGTTTACACCATCATGTCTACATCTTGTGTTAACAACATCAGTGGGCCTAAAAGCTGCATTGGTTTGTCCATTAGATTATGTTATGTTATGTTGTGGCTGTAACAGATGAACAGAAGACAACATAATGTAGAGTTTCTAATCTAATAGTGATTTAGGCAAGATCATGCCCAGTTGTTTCAGTCTGAGGACCTCAGGATTTTTTGTTTCTGGTGATCTACAACATTTCAAAAAATGCTGACAGTGTGTATTGACATTTGCATTTACATTAACATTTTGTTCTTGTAACAGCCTCTGGACTTTGTACAAAGCTTTTGAAACCCGCTGGCAGGGGTTTGTCCCTTACTGACGCAGGACAACAAGGCCTTCAAACTCACATTAAAAAGGTGTTTGATGGGGTCGAGGTCTGGACTGTGCAGGTCAGTCAAATCTCCCTTTGCTCCAAACTTAGAAAAGCATTTCTTGATAGATGTTGTTTTAAAAGCTGCACTATTAATTAGAACAATAGGGTCGAACCCAGACCATGAGAAATGGACTGAGAATTTTGTCTTAATAACATCTTTGTGTGTGCTCCCTTCTCTGTTAAAGCTTGGTGATTTGTGTTGTATTAATAGATAATGATTGTTTTCATCATCCATTTAGGTGTTTTCTCAATGATTAATCTATGTGTGAGTAAATCATAAAAAATACAGACCACAACTCTCCAGAAGCTCAAGCTAAAACCTTATAATTGTCAAAACAAAGGTCCAAAATCCAAAGAAACCAATTTCACCATGATATCAAGCAAAGAATGTCATCATCAAATCATTTTTGCTTGACAAATGATTTAAATAATTACTTAATTATCAAATAGGTCTTCTCATTCATTTCAATCATCTATAATTACTGGACTAATCTCCTATGCACTAACTGTATCTGATGTAATCCAGAAACACTCTATAGGTTCCCATTGTGTTACATGCAAAAGAGAAGGCACTGTAGTCTTTTGAGCCCAAATGAGTGAAAGTATTGTCTCCATTGTGCAAAAATGCTACTTCATTTGCAAGCATCCAAAAATAATACTTGAATGTTCCCAGATGCAAAACATCTGCTAGCTGAGTGCACTGAGCAGGCGTACAGCATTACACACAAAAAACACACATACAGACTCACACACAGACACACACACACACACAAGCTGTAGCTCTGCCTGAAGCCTATAATGGGATTCTGAGTGAGCGGGTGAACTTTCCCCCACATAGAGGAGCAGACGCAGGGAGGGAGGGAGAGAAGGAGGGAACTGCAGAGAGCGAGGCAGCGAGGCGGTGAGCAAGGATAAGAGGGAGTGATTTATTGTGATTATTCGGAGCAGGGATGCGACGGAGATAAAAGCAGGAAAAAAGGAGGGACTATTGAGTATAATACAGAAGGTGGAAGAAGAGGTAGCAGATTTAATGGAAGATTGCAGCATCTGAGGCTCAGAGAAAAATATTCTTTATAGCCATACAGTGTGTTGTGTCTGCTGTGCTGCATCCTGCTTCAGTGGATGCAATATTTCTTCCCCAGTCTGCAGGTATAAATACATATGGGCTATGTGGGCACTCCTGAGACAAAGCTACCTAGATGTCCTCTAAACATCTTATCTGTGTCACTGATTACAGCAGGGGCAGCTTAATATGCACATCAACCTCATTCACTACGCTGAATTGCAAAAAAACAAAAAAGTAGCTATTTGTATTGTTCTTAAAATAACATAAAAATAAGACCAGCCCCCATAAATGCACAAGTATGTGACTGTATAGCATGTTTTTCCTGTTTTTCTGCGTAGCCCCACCTCTCTCTGTGTGGTATTGGCAGGCCGACAGCACATCTCCTACTCACCAGCACAGCCTGAGCTCTGTTCATCCCTCGTGCATCTGCCACAACAGCTCGGGCTGCAGACATTTAAACCTCTGTGACCATATTTGAACAAGCACCAGCGAGGAATCCCTCCCCCTCTCTGTCAGAGACTTTGTCGGAGTTTGTCCTCTCCGTTTGTCAACAGCACAACATTTCAAACAAACCCTGCAGGCTACACACTCGATAGAATTACATAACAGCCTATTCTTATGATATGTGAGTCACTGGATTATATAGGCCATAAGATTAGCTTTGGTTCAGATGCCACTGATGTGCATGTAATCCTTATGTAGTATGTGTGGCATGCATCGAGAAACCTTAACCACAGAAGCAATGTGGTGGTGGTGGGGGTATGACTGACAGCATGCAAGGGTAAACACTCACAAGTTCAGATTGAAACATGTGGGGCAACATCCAGGTGCTTCTAGCACAGGCCGGCATGTGCTAGGTCTGGATTTTGGACCCAAATTAAGGCTGAAATCTCTCCTCCATCTGTCCCACTCGCTGCTACACCTGGTGTGACCGGGCGAAGCAGGCTTTACAGGACACGTCTGCAGCAAATGAGTCCAATACAGACGATTTAAGTGATCGGACTGCCTAAGTGTGCGACTGCAAGAGGCCCTACAGCAACAAAAATGAAAGCCAAAACAGTGAGAGACACTTAAAAGACAAGTCTGCAACTTCCTGTGGTGGCACATATCATTGAAGAGAAGCACTGTGGGAGCCGTGTGGGAAGCTCCTGAGCGTGTGATCTTTAAGGATGATGCTCACATAGCAGAGAGAAACAACAACAATAAAAAAAAAAAGCACAATGATCCTGGAGACCAAAGGGGTGTGCAAAAAGAGAAGCATGACTCTAACTATATTTCCTGGTCTTAACCTCTGCACAGCGTGGAATGCAACATCACTACAAACTAACTAGAAATGTCTCTGGAGCCTCAACTGAGTCAGATGGCATCTGTAGCCTAATGCACACCAGTCCGGGGGTCTTTAACACAAACATCACAATAAGAGAGATGTTTGCAAACAGTTTCCCTCCTGTCACTCTCAGCTGTCAGCCCACCACCAGCTAGCTTCCTGGCTAGCTCACCGCCCCCCAGCAGCTGCAGACAGTCTTTAACAGCAGACGGGGAGAGGCTAGCTGCAAGAGCATTTCAAGACGTTTTCTCTCCACCGTGAGATTTGAAAGTCTCCCCCACATTTCGCGGCTGCGTGTCGCAGTCTCTCCTCGGTGCTCTGAGGCGAGCCTACGTGACACCGACTTGTTTACTTCATCCGCTCGGAGCCCAGCTGCTCTGCTGCGGCTCACCAGTGCGAGCTGTCAGGGAGAGAAACGGAAGAAAAACAAAAGAGCAGAGCTTGGCCGGGGCCCCGTCAGCCTACCTGCCCTGTCCCGCGTGTTTCTCGGGCGGCAGGAGCCCCTCATGGTCCCGGGTTAAAGCCTCTTGTGTCCCAGCGTGCCGAGCAGCGAGAGTCGCTCGAGCGCGGCGCGGCAATGAATGAAGCGAGTGAGGGAGGCGCGCGCTCACCGCCGCGTCCGCACGCACGCACACCCCACGTGCACACCCACTTGTTATTGTTCAGACCTGTACCCCATCTTTTGGCTTTTTGTCCCCCCCTCGGATCTCAGACCACCTTAGTCCTGAGAGCTTCAGCTCAGGTGGATTCTGCGTCACAGCATAATCCTCAGACCCTAACTTGTCGGGAGTCATGCGTCAAAATGTGGTTATGAAAGGTTTATTATTTGAGTATATAACGTGCCCACATGGTGCAGTTTAAGGTTTCCCACTTTTACTCTAGAAATATACTAAAAATACTTTTAAAAAGTCAAATGTGGGCCTCTTTAGTCCCACAAAGCAATGAAGAAACAGATACATACAAGTATAGTTGTGCATAGGTATACAACTCATGCATTTATATTAGGACACTTGCTATATAAAGTGAACTCTGGATATATACTTGAAATTTAAAGGTACTTAAGGGATTTTCACCGTTTCTAGCATTTGCCAGGTCCGTGATCTCTAAGTGGCAAAAAGAAACCACTCCTACAGTATTGTTAAGAATTTTATTGGAGTTAAACTGGGTAATCTGAGTTGTTTTTTAGACCAGTGAATACTTAAGAAGTCAAATAGCACACTGTAATGAACCTACACCTCAATACATATTTTATTGCTTTCTATGCTCTCCCCTCGGTTCTAAAGTTATGTATATCCAAAACTATCTTTAAAATCCCACGTGCATATCCATCATCTTAACTTTTCGTATATCTATTTTATGCAAATGCTAGATTCTTCACTTTTAAGATAATTTTGGAAATTGTTATTTATTTATTAATGTTAAAGTTGTAGTTCTGAAGTTTTTAATTTTGTCATCTCTGATTTGGCCTTGTGATTAGCTAAAATTGTTTTTTGACCCTTTTATTTATCATGTGCATTTGTTGACCCAGGTGGTGAGCTTCCAAGTTTTCTATCCTGTGTGCACTGCAACAATGGAAACTTGGCAGTTAAAGGGTATGGACACAAAGCATTGACATTCGTGGTGTCAATAAGGGTCCAGCAGTAACATTCACAGTAACAGGTTATTCTAGTCAGGGATTGGAGAGAGTGAGAATAAGTGACAAGGAGCAGCATCTCAGACATGTCCAAAGATTTTTAATGAGTGTTTTATCATAAACAGAAAAGTTAAAACAAAACTTTCTTTAAGGCTGCATGTCATTGTTTGTGTTCAACCCCATTTGACTCTGGTCAGCATTCCTGTCTCTCTGGAGCATCTGCTTTTGTCTGAATACCTCCCTCAGAGCAGACACGATAAGGTCACTTTTTTCAGCCCTGCTTGAGACGCCCACCTAACAATGCAAAAAAAAATAGTTGAGCTCCACACATTTGACATGTTCAGATGGTCATTCACAGAAGTGTAACAACACGTGTCCGCGCTCACTTACGTGTTTGAAGCTCGCAGTCTTTCTGATCTTATCTGGGGGAGCTGGAGCAGGAACGGATGGAGGAGGTGGAATCCAAGAGGGGATTTGCTTCTCCTCTTGTGTGTCTGTGTCCTGTGGTGTTTGCTCGGAGGAGGTGGTGCTGCCGCCTCTGATGGAAGGAATCGGTGACAAAGGACTTTCCATCAGAGCAAGGGAGATGGATGCCCCTGCAGATCTCGGCAGCGTCTGAGATCCTAAACCTGTGAAATATGCCAGAGTGCTGTCTTAGGAGTTCTTGTATCACTTTTAAATACTTAACTTTGAAGCATGAAAAATATAAATTGATTAACGTGTTTCAAGATTACGTCTCAGCTCTTTCTGAACAGCCTTCAGTCCTCCAAATTGGTTGATGATGCAGTCGACGGCCTCAGCAACGTCTTTGTCTTTCAGGTCGTCCTCAGTGAGCCTTGCCTGCATCAGCAGCCTTCTCATTGTGGGGTCCAGATCATTATACTTTACCAAGCACATCCAGATTCAGAGTGTTATCTAATACACATGGACTAATGACAACTTAACTCAGTCATGATGTGAATTTCTGTCTGTCTGACTGCCTATTTGGATCATGGAGATATTAGCACTTCACTGTATTGTACTTACTGGGCTGGTGATCGGTGTAACTTCTGGGAGTGGTGCATCCACGGGGGAACGTTGCTCCTTTTCCAAGTTGTGCAGTGGCTCAAATCTACAGAGAACAGAAACAAAAAGTAAAACATCACTTAAATCCCCTGCTTTCTGCACCTCTCATCCACTTCTATAAAGCCACAACATTTCTGTCACCCAGAATCAGGGGGGTCACTTGTTGAGCTGTCCTGCTTTTCAGAGTGTGTTATCTCAATCTTCCCCGTCATATGTTCTGCAAAACAAATGGCATTAAAAGAGGGGGGGAAAATTAACAATGAGGACTGACTGAGTTGCTTTCATGTCAAGAGACCAGCCACATCTTTGTATGTAATTGTAATGCGCTGATACATGAGTCATCTGTGTATTGTTATTCTAACCTTGATTTCTTTTGATAGCTTCCACTGCAAGATAAAACTCCTCAGCCTCTGTCTCATTTGCAAAGTTGAGGCCCACCTGGTGTCCCTGTGCAAACACAGTCATTCCTCTTCAAGCTAACACACTGACAGCCATGTTGCACAAGCCAATACTTTAAGAGAGGCTCACTTACATCTGCAGGGAAAGTGTGGAAAAACGTGCGAGCCTCATTGTATGTGAATGGGATGTACACCTCCTCCTCCCACAGTAACTTTGCACGCTGCAAGGAAAGACAAGGGGAGATAAAAGTAAATGAGAACAGGAAGGGACTGTGAACAGCTTTATCAGTAACTACATTAGGAAATGTGCAGGCACACCCAACAAGAAAAGTCTCCCAATTGTTTCTAAAGGAAGTGACCGATTAAAACAAACACTGCAAGCTACGTGCAACTGTACTTGATACACAAAATGTAGCCAAAATGTCACGTCATTGAGGGAAGAGGCATGTAAGAAGATGTTAGTAGGTGGCCTCTCTCTAATCAGGTCTCCAGTTCCTCTTACCTTGACACAGTAGAGACGCAGGAAGTAGGAGGGGACCGACTCATCCTCAATGAGACACACCGTGCCACAGCCCAAAATATTCCAGCCTGGTCTCTCACCCTGGGTCTCTTTGGCCACTAGCACCTGTGCTACTGTAGTTTTGATCAGCTGAAATACAGCAGTAGTCACACAAATTACTTAAAAATCAGCAAACGATGTTCAGATAAAGGGAAAAAAAAGATTAAGGAAATTGACTTCACATTTTTTAATCACAAAAACAGAAAAAAACTGATAGAAAAATGGTGTTAAAAATGTAATTGGAATTTATATATTTATTTTCTAAACCCACCCTTATCTTTTGTGACTGAGAGTAACCTTTGAGAAATTCTGGTTTCATTTCAGGACATTACATAGCAGAGAGGCTGCTCCTCTGAGAGACCATGACCTCTTTTTAGAGGCTGATGATGCTGGGAAAATGATCCCATTTAACTTCTTTTATAGCTCGTGTGAGCTTCAGGAGATCAAGTCACTTTTCACAACCCCTTTCAGGTGCTGCATCATCATGGTCTCCCAGTAACCACAGGATGATTCATTATTACTCATAGCACACAGAAATTTGGGATTTTCAGGACTCTGTTAATGATTCACTTTAAAAACTGATGTTCACTGTTATGTCGATGACACACAATTTATACCTGTCTTTGAGGTCAACTGCACT
>JAOXYL010000100.1:15090866-15113784 GCA_028564955.1 Terapon puta | reverse complement strand
TTCTATGCAGTTAAGTGTAGAGATTTTAAATTTGGGACAAAGAGAGTTGTTGATTCTGGATTTGTACTCCCAACCAATCCCATAGAGATACCATAAGATGGGTCAGTACTGAGAAAAAACTTACTCCTACCCCTATCCCTACTTAATTGATCCAGTCAGCAGTCTTGACCCAGAAATACTATTTACTGAGCTCTGGGTTGATATACCTTTATGATCTGGGTCATAAATCATTAGAAACATGAGGTAAAACCATCACAGAGAGGAAACCATGATTAGCTGAGCAAATGAAGTTCCTACTGACAGTTTTTTTGGCAAGATTTTGTACATATTTTCATTAATACAGACAATAAATGATGCTGTCCAGTATTTTAGTAGGTAGCATGATCTCGCGAGCATGACCCATCTTGCTCTGTCTTTAACCCCTATGAGTGCTCTGATTTAGTGATCACTCTAGTCGATCCGTACTCTGTCTGCGGTTTGACCCAGTTTGCCTAATGGATTATTTTTGCTCTAAATCTTTGTGTCACCTGTCCATCTAAGTTTTCCAGCACCCACGTCGGGGTGCTTCAACTGCCCCCGTGACCGAAAACACCCACTGGTGTTTATTGGTTGGTGAGAATAGCATTTGTAGTAGCTGTTTTTGCTCCATTGGTAACAACAATGAGGTCACCCACACGCCAAAACAAACCTCAGAAACTTTTATCCCACGTGTTTTCAATCAGTATTATTTAGTTTTGCAGAAGAAAAAACTGACTTAAATGAAGAGTAACTAGTTTGCTCCAAGCAAGTATTAGGAAAAAGCTTGCGGGTAAATTTAGTACCATGAGGCAAGGAGTGCCTCGAAATTCCTGTGCAGGGGAAATCACAACAGTGTTATTCTACAAACTTGACATACCATTTTCCAGTGTGTCCATAAGCCCTCCCCCTCATTCTCAGACACGTGAGGAAGTGAAACATGGGTGAGCGTGAGAGCTTGGCCCAGAGAGGGGAGAGGCTCATATGCTCCTTCATTTACACTATGGGCTCCTCTAGTAAATATAAGTGTGTTGATAGTGATGAGTGTTGCTGGCACTCTTGACAACCAATGCCATGTCAAGGACAACCTTGTTTACTCCCCACCAGCACCCACACACTTCATATGATTCCTTCAGCCGTTCTCTTTGTCTACAATGCAAATAAAGACTTATCTGATGACTAGATACTGACTGCCTCTTGATAAAGTTATAATCAAAGTACCTGCTGTATCTGCGCCAGTGTAATAAAAGCACACCAACCATTACCGGCAAACAAAAATAAATATTTGTCTCAGTGATTTTCTTTTTCTTTTTGAGCCTTTAGGACCTATTTCCTGAGGTTTCCTCAAATGAAAGACAGAAAAAGGTAGATATTGCATATCCACAATTAATGTAGCATCAGTCACTGATAAACACGAATGATTCTAAAGTCCTGAATAGACATGGGGAAGATTGGTTGGACAGTAATTACAGCCATAAAACGTGAGTCAGGGCAATATACAGTAAGTAAATAACCCATTGCACGGGATAAGGCTTCTTCTATTGATCCCACACATTTTCTTGTGAAAATTGAAACGTGAGGCTTGGCAATAAACCCTCTTACAGCCAAACATCAGAAACCAGCCAGTTATGTCTTATTTACACAGGTAAGGATACTACACACAGGCACTTTACACAGACTGATAATACTGGGGTGAGAAGGTTCATATAAGCTGTATGATTTAGATGCCAGTGGTATTCAAGTGAACTTGTATTTTAATCTCTTAAACTTCAGAACATGGTCACAAAAAGTTAAGAAATTTGAATACTTGTTATTTCATTTATTATAACCATGGCAATGTTGCGTCATGTCCCCCATGTCGGAAAAAAAGTATTCACTTTTCTTTGCCCCTTGTAAACCTAGGCGAAACACAGCCTGGCTTTGGAGGACAACAAGTTTAACCACAGATTCTTCAAGTACGTTGACACATTCCTGAAGTGCATTCTTGGAACCCATTAAATTGTAACACGTACCTGTGCACAGGTGCATGCTCATGCATGTGCTACAATGGACTATGGCCGGAGGGGAAAAGCTATTGGCCTTGCTGACCACTATAAACCAACTTCCTCCACCTCAAACAGGGCTGGGAAAATTGGAAAAGCATTTATGTAACGAACAAGAAGCTCAGTGTTCCAGTGAGAAGCAAACTCACGTTTCCTTAAAAACACTTATACCACAGAAACGGGAAACTAATGTGTATCATGTGCATATGAGTGAAAGTTGAGAGCATGCATGGCACTGTGCCAAAATGAGCTGTGCTTGTATATTGAGCAGGGGCAGGAAATTTCTTCACAAGTAGCAAAGGAGCATGCATGAAGATGCCCTCACAACAAATGATTACGGTGTTTAAAATCGCTGCAGTCCCCTTATGTTGTTTGAGATAGTGCCATACTATCAGCAACAGACATTTGACCCACGTAATGACCCTGACCCACTTTGACAGCAGCAGCTTGTTGCTTGTCTAAGATCTGCAGGGGGTGGGTCTTGTTCAAGGTGGGGGCCCTCTAGATATCTGTTTGTAAACATTTGCGTCATATGTGTAACGTGAGGTGGACAATTTCTAAAGAAACATGACTGAGATGACTGAGTGAGTGTCAAAGTTTGTTTTTGTCTGTGGCGCAGGCATCACTCACGTGTCTAACTGCCTCATTGTCAATGGCCCAGTTTCTACACTCAGCAGATCAATGCTAGTTCTGCACTAGCACGTCACCATGGGAACAGTCTCGAGAGGACAGCATGTATGTGAGCTGTGTGGGAAGAGATATTCAAGGTTTTATTAGGTTGTGGTTAGTTGAGACAGGATACAGACTGGTTTAGAAACGTAGGGTTCACATTTCCAGAAAGAAGTGTAATTGTAGCATGTAACATTAAACAAACGGTGTTATGTTGGGTAGTCTTCCAACTGATAAAAAGCCAGTGTTTGATTTCTTTATTTCTGTCCTTTATTCCAATATTCATGTAAACACGAACAGGACACATATCACACGTATGCCTCAGGTTATATATAGTCCCTGTTGCTCCTGTCTGATGATCTCTTGGAAGCCATTTTTACACACCTACACTCTGACAATTTAGCCAGCTCCCTCCCCAAGCCTGCCCTTGACCTCTGGCCTCTAGTAAATAACTAAATGTGGAATGATTTATATTGATACAAGCTCCCTCAGCTCTGATTTCGCCCAAGACCTGGATGCTAAACTGGGTCAGATTCTAAGTCCCTTGTCCAGGAGCTGAGCGGCCAGGTTCTGTCTGCATGTGGCCTTTTGGGTACTTTCCAAGCCGCCACACCAAGTCTGTTCCACGTGCTCGGTCTCAGACAGACGCCCACAGGCCCTGTACCCCCCCTGCGCCACATCATGTCTGGCCAACCATCACGTCTACATCCAGCCAAAGTCAAACGATAGCAGGTGTCACAGTTGAACAAGTGGATGAGAATGAGTCAATGCTGGCAGGGAATTTCTGTGCATATCTATAGCTCGTGCTACCATCCATACATTTCACACATCCTGTCCACTGCTATGGAAACCCTTCACCATCATGTTAACCTGCTCACCAGCTCATAACATTTTACACCTTAAGAAGTTCTTTGTCCTTAAAGCCTTTCTAAAATCATGTTCTTAAACTGAAAAAAGTCCCACGTGCAGCAGTCTGTGACATTTGTCCTTCCAGTTGTCTTAATCTAAATGCAGATTCTGCTACTGTTCGTATTTATAAAAAAAAGATTCAAATAACCAAGTCTAAACTATATATGAAAGTTTGATGGATATGTTGTAGCTGAACATAGAACGTTGACCTGCGTCTGTGCTGCTGTACACAGATTGTCTTTCCTTTAATCAACCACAGTAATCCTTATTCTGTGACTTCTCACTGTCCCACAGTCCAACAAGCTGTCAACACGTCCACTATTTAGGAGCAGGCTACAGCACTCATATGGTGCCCTGAGAGAAACAGATACACACACACACACACAGGGACAAATTCAACCAAGATGTGAACTCAGAGTCCCCATCTTTTGTATACATGAATACAAAAACAACTCTAAATTTAAACCCTTTTGATCATGCAGTTCACTTCCCTGAATTGGAATAAATACCTTTTCCCATCATTGAAATGGAAATAAATTGCATGCAAATGAACACTGCGTACCAGCATGGATATTACATGTTGAAAGCCAAAAAGTCACAGTGATTCTTAATCCTGCCAACATCACAAAACTAAAGAGCCGCATCACAAAACACATTAGCAAAACGCATTAAAGCTTAATTTGTTTAGTTTTTTTTAAAATGTGGTGATGAAATAAGCACTCATTGAGGCAAAGTAATTGCTATGCATTTGTTTTCATGCTATGACTTCTGGTGGTGGGGAGAAATTTGGCCCTGCTCCAAACATGACAGAGAGCACACAGTAGAGTCTTGCATGCCTGAAAGCCTCAGTGGGTGGAGACTGTTGAGAAAAGCAAAACTTTCTAGCCTCATGGCCTACATCATTTTTTTTTATCAGGGAGAAACATGAGCAGTTTTATCTCGGGTATCTTCTCCCTCTCAAACCTGGAGTTAATAAACAGCAAAGCAGAGGCGTAAATATCAGCAGCTGATGGCTTCAAGTGAAACTCAGAAATCTTGTTTCGTGAATGCGGTTGTTGGGGTTTTCTCTGAAACTGAGAGAGGGTTGCAAAGGGATACATTAGTCAAAATGACATGATCTAATTTGCTAACTATGAGAGTGAGAGTGGGTCTCGCAGAAACGCATTTCTCCCTGCAGCTCAGTGTATATTAACAACTTCCATATGACCCAAACATGCAGAGACTGAGCCAAAAAAAAGACCCAGATTTATATAAACAAAACCACTCCTTCTGTTCTCCACGTGTTAAGCAAGGCGTCACGTGGCACCTCAGACTGCCAGAATCTAAAACCATAATATTTTGATTTTCATGCACCCCACACACACACACACACACACACACAAAATACGTATTCTGTCTGGGCTCATTCTCGTGCACACTAAAGATTCAGCCCAAAATAAACAAAGCAGGGAGGCTTTTACCATTGAAGGACTTCCATGAAACCATAGTTCATTGGGTCACCTGAAAGTACTCATGGTTGAAACTTTCAAACCAAGGAGCAAAATGGAGCTTTAAATGGCAAATGTAGCACTGATTTTTTGGCCAGTTTCTACAGTGTAGCTTAACTCCTGGAGACTAATACAGTTTTACTTATTTTTTCCAATTCTTAAGACATGGCATGGGTTTAAAAACAATTATAAAGTGGGGTAATGGTTAAGCCAAAAGTCAAGTCAGACTTCACACTCAACATTTTAGAGTAATGAGTTGTGATAACATGCAGGTTTTATTTATTTTTTGTTTGTTTCTTTTGCTTTGACTGAATTTGCTGGTGAGAAGAGCAGAAGTACAATCTTTCCAAGTGCAAAGGTCATGAACATAAAGGTCCTCGCCGCCCTGTGCAGTGGTCTCGCTTGTCGTATGAACCGCTTTCCTTTTTCCAGGAAAAGTGGGATAAACATCATCTGCTGAAACTCAGAAACAAAGCTCCTCCCCACTTGGCTGCACATAGAGAGCGTGTTTTTGTTTTCAGTCCGCAGATGTGCAGTTTTTTGGAGTTCCCTCACATATCAGTGGTGTGTGATCATATTTGTAAGTGTGCGTGTGTGTGTATGCGGCCTGAGTGTGTGGTTGCATGCCTGTGTTTGCGCTGATGTGTGTGTCTGAGACTAAGGAGTGAATATAGGTCCTGTGTACTTCCACTGTATTATGTAACAGTCCAGTGAAGTCAATCTGTCCATCTGAAACTATTGAAACCCCATGACATTATATTGACACAGAGTACAGACTGTTCAGAGGTGGCAATGGCCCTGCGCACAAACACCCAGTTGCACTTTCACAACCATGACCATCGAATTACAGAGACTCCAGTTTAAGAATGTAGTTCATATTTTGTGAGATTTATTTTGCAACCATTAGAAAACATGTATTTAAGTTAAGAAAATGAGAATATTAGATCTGTCGCTTCTTACATCACCAACATTCCTGTTTTGCTATGCCAAAGGGTAAGTGAGGTGGGAAAGAAATATCTCCAGCTGGATTAAATATGGGGATGTTTACATGTTAATGTCAATACGTGACCAGTGTATTTGACCCATATGATGGGTTGATCCAGTCATGATGTAACTAATTGCTCACTGTGACTAACTGCCTCTGTCTCAGGCAAGTTTCAAGTCTCTGTAGCTTCATAACTTTCTTGGAAATACAGAAAACACAATTATAAATGTCTTATAGAACATGTTATGCAGTAATGAAGTATAGATAGGAATGCATGTTTCATAATGAATTAACTTGTGATTTGCTGCAATGTGTTGGATCCTGGAATGAAGTTTTGAGAGGCAGCTCACAACCTCATGCAGGCAAAGTGGAAAGGTTATTACCGTTATACTGTATAAAGCATAAACAATTTGTTAGGTTTAATGCACTTGTTGTATCTGTCTGGTGGACTGTGCTGTTGAAATATGGATCTAACTTTTAACTTACTATGGGGTGAGCAGGTTTATTTCTTGCACGTGACAAAAATGGTGCTTAACTGGAGCTGAGCTTTATTTAGCCAGAAACCTCGATTTAAGTAATAATGACAAATACACAGACTTCTGAAAGAAAAACAAGGAGTCAGTCATGTTTTGGTAAGCTAACAACCAGTGGATGACAATGATGATATTACTAAAGCCTTCAAGCATTTCACTGTTTATTAGGTGCCTTGTCTGAACAAATAAAGGGACGCATTTTTATACCTTTGAAGTACTAACTGGGCCATACAGCTTTCACTCTGCATTCCTACACGGACATTGTGTTAGCTCCCTCATCTGCTCTCATACAGACACTGTAGAAGTGGCTTGTGCTGACAGGCGAGGTCTGGAGTACATCCAGCTTTCAGTACAAATCACAAAATGTTGAACTTTACTTGTGCCGCTGCGCCACGTGGACCACAGCTGTCACTGCGGTACCAACAAAAATTGAACCAAACTGGCCGCCAAACCAGTTTAATTTGTTTTTAATTAGCGCCCTGGCCAGTCAGTCGTTCAATACCACTTATTTATTTAGTGCTATCATAGTGACAAACCATCAATATCTCCCATTGTCAAAGGCACTCTAGTCGAGGCTGCTATTGACTAGAGTGCTGCATTCACTGTCTGCCCCAAGAAAAATGGGCGTTCATCAGCAGCAGTGAGACAGGCCAACAGCTATGGGTCGAGAGCTTTGTTCTCTACTTGCAACACATAAACCAGCCGCCGCATACAGTGGCTGTTCCTGAGAGTCCTTAATGAGTTGTTCCGTCCAGATGGTTTTGTTGACTTAGAGTGACTCGCCACCAATTTCAGTCACATTAGCAATCTCTTTGAAAATGCTGTCCCACAGTTTTATAGTGTGTTTGATTCATAGAGTATGGAGGAAGAGAGGGGTCTGGACTCGTGTGTTCCCAGGACCGCTGACAGGAAAGAGTTATGGCGGAGGGCTTCCAGGGCTATCACGCATTCCCCAAACAGTCACTTCTGATCCAAAAACGGAAGTAGAGTTCCTGGTATAACATTACTTAGAAGTGCTGTTGAGATGCAGCATGTAGATGTGATCTAGAGGTGCATGTTTATAAGTCATGATTTCAGAGTTTATGACGGATAAGTCTTTAAGTGCCTACATTAGTCCACACTGTAAACCACTTTGTTTAGACTTCTTTACACTTGTAATGGGAGGGAACGTACGAGAGCCTAGACTCCAGACATTAATCAGAGGTGGTGCAGAAACACTGAGTGACATCAATATCAAACATTTCCATCTCTCAACACACTGATAATCCCTGAAAAAGGTAGACAGAGTGACTCAGAAGCTAAGATTGGTTTGTGAAGGTTAACTGTAACAAGAGCTTGGCTGTTTGAATTTCAGAGCTGAGCTTAAGTTTGAATAATTCACAGCTGTGAACGAGAGGCTGAGCAGCATTTCCATGATGCAGAAATAAGCATTCAGTTGCACACGGATGAATAATTTTCAAAAACAATTCCAAAAGGTAGTTTAGGGTGGTTTTAAAGGTAGTTTTAACATAGCAAAAGCCTTATGAATGTTGATTTTTTAATCTCTTCCCTCAGTTGGGTATACTAAAACATGTCTGGCATAACATAGAGTTTGAGTTCTTAAATTTTAAGTTTTGACATACCTGAAAGTGTGTCTAAAACTCAAACAGAAAATTATACTCTCGCTGAAAATATGCAGCTTAAATCATAAACCTCCAGACATCCTATTTTATCATTTCTGAGTGTACCTGTGTCACAGATGCTGCTCTGTTCCTGCAGTCACATTGCAAAAAAGTTTCCCTGAGCACACCTTAAAGTGCTGACTCAAAAAGCAGGCCTGAACTTTGCTGCTACATGACTCTGAAATTAAATTGGGCCTAAAATAAGGCGGCTATAAACTGGAGAGAGCAGCACTCAGGACATAGCCTCATTATAAATAGAGCTGTCTACAAATGAATGAACATCATAATGAGCGCTGGTAGCACACCCGTCTCCTATTCACGTGTCACAGCCTTCCCTAACTTTCCAATCGCTTGTCAGTCTGGTGGCAAACTGTGTGATGTAGCTCAATAATGCATTAGGCTACTTGTTTCGAATCAATCTGTATGGGACACTTCCCTGAGGCAGGTTGATTGACGTGTAACTCTGTGACGTTTGTTTTGTGACCCTGAGTGTATTTCAGTGTGACATTGGTATGTAGCCTGGTTTAATGTGTGTGAGGTGATTAGAGTATAATTGAAGTGGCTATAATGATTTTTTTTAGAATACCAGCGTATCGAATGACAAGGAATAAGGAGTCATGCGTACTGATGAATGTGCAGCAACTGATAACTTGAACCTGAAGCTTTACAGAGCTTTACAGTGAGTTTTAGCTCACCGTTAACTTCACTTTCTCTGCTCTCATTGCATCATCTTCAGCAGGAGGAGCACTAAACAGCAGACAATCACAGCAATTAACAAAAAGTGCCACGTGTATCCCTCATATTGGTAGAGCCCAAAAATAGAGCTAAAGGGAAAGTGAATATTCAACTTCCATTCAGCAGATGGCCAGAAACAGGACTCCAAATTAATAACCATGCTGTGGGATGTGAAAAAAACAACCATAATGAAATAAAAGATGATGATGTGTCACTGTTGTGTTCACAAGCTGCAGTTACTGCAGACTTAAGTTTGTATAATAAAATAAAAGGTGGATGTTGGCTGCAATACAATAATCTGTGCAATGAAAGGACGGCTTTTATTCACTGTTTTATATTTCCACTGCTAATTTGCATAAATCTTTAGCTATTAGTGTCTGAATGGACATGAAAAAGTAAATGGCATACATTTCCATATATCTGGGTGAGTAATGCAAATAGTGTGAGCATAATTTGTATTTCAGTACAGTGCATGTGCATGTAAGAGAGTGGGGGCGTGTGCCGAAGCTGCAGCTCTGAAGTAAGTGTGTGTGAGTGGTTCTGAGCAGTAGTATTGGGGTGCTGCAGTGCTTTTCTGCTTATTCTCAGTGCACGTGATGATGGATGCACATTTCTGCAGAGGTTACTCTGCCCAAAGAGCTGCACCTCTCCATCCTTCCATGACTCACTCTCTCTAGATTTGTCTTCATTCCCCTGCATACATACAACTCTCTTTCCTTCCTCTTCAAACATATTTACGTAGATTATAATATTAAACAGCACACAATTATTTCCATTTCCTCTGAATTATATCTCTTATATCTCTCCTTGTGGTATCCTTTCATTTTGATACTATGATACTAAGAAAAAAATACTAAATAATACTAAGAAAAAAACTTTCCCTCAGATTTGCTGAGTAATGTTTGCCATCATCATCCACATATGCGCTTACTCATAACTGCAGATGCACGCATGCCCTTCCTTTGTCTCTCTTATCTCTTATGTCTCACTTAAAGTGTTGGCATCTCTCAAAAGCGTGTTCCTCCTCCTCTATCGATCACTTCTCTCCAGCATATTCTCAACCCTTCCCCTCACTCATCCCACCTGCTCTCCCTCCCTCCCTCCCTCTCTCTACCATCCCTCTCTTTGCTGCAGTGTGGAATTTTCCGAACACAGTCAGCAGCTGCGGCGCCGGCACTCGGACTGATGGCGTATGGGAGGATGAAAAGGAAGGGGGAAGGAGGCGAAGGGTGAATACCACCAAAAGAAGAAAAAAGAAAAAAAAACAACCTGCGCCATTGTGGTGAAGGACATGTCACCTCATATCCCTACACACATTCTGGGGAAAATTACCTGATGGATAAATATACATAAGCAGCTACAATGGAGATATGCTGAGGAGGTAGATGTGTTCAAGTTACTTCAACGTAAATAAGACCTATATTGACATAAAATCATTATATGTTTCAAATAAACATATAAACAATAGAAGCATCAGCTGTCTGCTCTTGCTTACTGAATACAGTGTAATAAGGTAATACACAAGGCTGAAAAATAAACACAGATTTGGTACAATTAAAGGAATAACTGGACGAGTTGATAAATGAATGAGATGAAAACGAAGAGTCTTCATTCATGCAGCACACTGGGAACATTTAAAAATCAAATTTTCATTTAACTGATACAATTTAATCACTATTCAAGCATCTCTGTGTTAAATGCCCACTGCCAAAGTTTGCAGTGAAAACCTTATTGCTCCTCAGTGAGATGTGATGAGGTTAGAAGTGTATTCTTTTGCTTGTTCACTCACACACGTTGCATCGTTTCCTGAATACTGAGAAACGGGTCCTCCGTTTTCCCAAATGCACTGAGAGAGACACAGATTCCTGTAAAATGTATTTTTTCGTCCCTGAAGGCCAATAAGCAGCTCTCATACTCAAACCTCCGCTTTCTTCAGTAAGTGCAGTAAATGTGGCATTTTACAGATAACTGTAATACAAAATACAGCATTACCACGCAGGGCAACTGGAGGATATGCTTTAATTCCCAGCAGTAGCTTTATTGCCTGTTAGGGACGATCGGTTCCCAGAAGTTGATCCGACAAACAGTCACGCCACAGTCAGATACTGCAACATTTCTGGGGTGCGAAAGTGGAGGAGGTGACTGGAAAGGTGTTAATGACATTCTGTGATTGTGACAACTGTGCGGCAATGGGCTTCTGTGGTAATGTGGTAATGGCTGCTGCTGAGGTCATTTTCGTGAGTAAATGGCTGGGGCAGGTTTTTGCTGCAGTCTGTAGGGACGGCGTGAGAATGATGACGTAAACTGTGGTGAGGAAGAGGGAGAGGGAAAAGGCTTGGGTGTGTGTGTGCGCGCGTGAATGTGTTTTTCTATCCATCACTGCCCTGCATCATCACTGTGCAGGACATGACATCATTTACTCGACCACTGGGAGTGTTCAAGACCCCTCATCTCCAGTAACCTCAGCAGGGATGGGGACACTCAGTATAGCTATAACAGCTGATCTAAAAACAACACTCATATGGGTTATATAGGTCTTCATATAGGTAATGGCATTGCATTAATCCACAGAAAAGGATGGTTGACTCTCCAAATGCTTTAACACTATTTGTATTGAAAACTGGTAAAACTGCTATTAGCTAATCTCTGTCACTTACTTGAAATTCAGGATTTAAGATTACATGTTGTGCATGTGCTTTGAGGAATCAGAGAACGTGGCTCAGTAGATAAAGAGTAATATAAAACTCTCACAAATGGATTGGAAATATTAGTATAATTACTTGTCACCGAGCCCAGCTTATGTTATATCAGGACACGAGTTAGAGGTGTTTGCCAATTTATGTGTGGAGCTTTGGCAGCAGGTTGACGAAACATTAATTAAGCAAGTTTGACAGACATGAGATTAATCTCGTGTATCGAACGCCAAACTGCATGGATGTGCGTGTGAGAAAGCACAGCCGCTCCTCCCTGAATCATTTGTTGCTCTCTTTCTGTCACTTTCTGATGCCAAAGGAAACTAGATCAAGTGAGCCTTAACAACGGGGGTGAGGGGAGGGGTTGGGAATCCCACAGGCCCTGGGACCTGGGCCAGAGTAGGCCGCTGCCACAGGTGCCACTCATCTGTCTTTGTATGCACAAGCTGAGGGGACCCTGTCAAAACAGACCATGCCAAAAGAGAAGAGAGGGACAGTCTACAAAGGTTAGGTAACCAGTTTAGAACTAAAGGCCAGTCATTTACAAGGAACAAACAAAGCATCGTTACATCACACACTCTTTTTCAGCTTCACCTTCAATTATCAGCTTCTAATATGAAGTTTTTTTTTTTTTTTGCTCTAACCAGCTTTATGGGAACGTATCTTCAGCCTTCAGTAGTTTCGGCCTGTCTGACTCAATTTGTCCAATGGAATAATCCTGAAGTTGCATAACCCTGACCCTACAGCCCACCAGCACCACTACTGGCGGTAACTCCCAGAGATCAAGAAAGGCATCAGACAAAAGAAGGACAGAAAGAACAATGAAGAGACAGGATGAAATAGAAGGGGCTGTGGATGTAAAGCTGGTTGACTGGCAAGCAGCAAAGGCCAGTTGGCCCTGTCCTCTGAGAACACAGACCGGGCGAGAACGCCGTGGCATCAAACGAAGGGCACTGCCAGAGAGGAGAATGGCTTAGGCTGTGAAAACAAATGTCAACTCTAGCTCCCAAATGAATGCTGTGTCCATTTGCTGTGTGCTGTCAGAAACACGGTGGTGGCAGGGCTTAATCAAACAAGGCAAGTGAGGAGTTAATTACACCAACAGGAGCTGAATTGGCATGAGATAATGAAATGAAGCAGATGAGAAGCCAGAAAGATTTTCTAACCTAATCTGCACTACCCACCTATTCTCCCCAGGGGAGCGTGCAGTCTTCAAAAAGAGTTTCTGCCAAAAAGAGAGCTGGGAACTGGGGCAAGCCTCCCTGGGCTGAAGATAGGGTGTCTGAGATAGTTTGAAATGGGAAAAAAATGAAAAGGAGCAACCCAGAAATCTTCCACCAACCTGGAGGGATGGTGGAAGCAAAATTCAGAGACGATGCTAAAAACAGCCTGGCCTTTTAGTAGGAAAGAAAGAGAGAAATTACAGCCTGTGCCAGAGGATAAGAGGACACATTTTCTCTTAACGAGAGCAGCTTAAATATAGCCCGAGAGGCAGGGGGACTTCAGACAGTAGCCTCAAGAGTTTGCAATCACTTCTCTCTATACATCTCTTGAAACATTTTCCATCCTTGCACCCAAGCAATACCCAATAGATACCCAATAGATACCTAATAGATACCTAATAGATACCTAATATCTTATGGCAGTGGACATATACATGGACCTATAGTCTGGTGGAAACACTGGGAGTCATACTGCCAAAGTAGGAATGCAAGAAATGGTCCTGGCTGCTAAGTCAACTGCAGTCAGTGTCTGTGTTGACAAAAACAGTGACATGATGCCCAAAAGACACTGATCATTTGGTTTTCAATAAATTTGTAGATGTGGAAAAATGTAGATAGTTTGTTAGCCAGCATCATCGATCACTGTTTTGAAAACATAGTGACCCTAACATTAATTGCAGTGAGTGGATCAAATAAACTTACCCAAATAACTACACCATGATGCTAATTTGTAAAAGTCTAAATTCATGCTTTGTCAGGTCTGTCAGCAGTATGCTGGACCTGCTGGTATTCTGAACAGATATTGGGTGAATCAGGGCAATGCAGTATCTTCTCCATCAGCATTCAAAGTAACATCATCCCAATTCTGTATAAATATGAAGTAAAAAAAATCCTTAATACTTGATACTTGTAAATTGATATGTTTAATCTGATAAACGTCTGAGACTATACGTTAAGTTATAGATTTATACTTCAAACTTTGAAGAAAGTTTTTTTGGATGGTCGAGAATTTGTTTTTGACAGTAAGACCCATTATCCAGTAATTCGTCAGGTGTGTGAAGGTGTGAAAGAAAGCAGGGTTTAAACGTCTCTCTCAAATTCTCATTCTTTACACCAACCAGGAGAGACTGTCAAAATGTGCCATTATGTCCATATTTAGAAATCAAAGGAAAGGATCAAATCTCACTACTTTCTGTTTCACCACTCTCTCAAGTGTGGGCATTTGGAGCAGCCATCAACACCTTTGCCCTCCAATGCATCTGGACAAAATGTCATGGATGAGTTTGTTCGAACATCTCGCTGCCTTAAGACAGAGAGGTCAGCAATAGTTGAGGTATTTACACACCCATCTCCTCTTTCTTGACTTTATGTCTGTATCCCTTCCTCTTTCGTTCTCTCCATGCCATACCCTCCTCCCACGGAGCTCACTCGGACCTAAAGAGGCCCGCAGAGAATCCCCTCAAGTCTCTCTTGCATAACATGTGAAAAGTGAGATGTCAGATCCTGTCACCAGCCAAAGTTAACACCCAACCTCTCCTCGCTTTGGAATACACCAAAAAAGACTCATCTTAATAAATGCAACAAAACGGGACCTTAGATGCAGAAACGTGTGCTTGCATCTGTCTGTTTGCATGTACTGCTCTTTATCAGCCATCCATCTTTTGTGGTGAGCTGGTGTGTCAGTGGAGTTTAGCTGACCTGCAACCCCCCGCCCGTCCACAAGCATCGTCACAAGGAGCGAACGTAAGCACGAGCAAAGGGTCAGTGATACTGTTGACACAGGCTGCATGAGAGCTCTCGCTTACATAAGATTCAGGGAAACTGATCTACGTCTGCAATGTGGAGCAGCATAAGACTGCTCCCAGGAAACTCACGGAGGCAGACCATTGATTCTCTACAGACATACAGGCTCAAGAGAGAAGAACGAGGGCAGAGCTTTTGCAGGGGATAAGTAATATTTATTCCTTCTTCCGCAGAGGGTGAAAGGTTCTTTGAACGGGATAATTACATGTAAGATAATCAAGGCTGTCTAATGCTGACACGCTGGAAGACAACGATTATGAACTGGGGTAGACTTTAGAAAATAACTATGATCGATAACCTATTGTGCTTCGGCAGCATGCACACAGAAGACCTTTTAGAGAGTCCATCAGATTAAACACCTGTGATATGCTGGATTTGAATTCAGCCTGGGTCCCCTGTCACATGGCATCTCTCTCTGTCTCTTTACTGTAGGCTCTTTAACCAGGGAAGGTGAGTTCAAGGACCTGTTTTTAGAATTAGGAGCTGAACCATATCACACTCATCGAGAGAGAGTTGCACATTTATTTATATTGTGTAAATGGATATTAGAAGGTAAGATATATCTCTTTACACACTGTACACACTTATGTGAATGCTGATTTTGTATGTTGGGACATTTGGATTTTCTCCATTAATTGCTTTTTTATTTTATGAATCAGTCAAACACATTTTGGAGCCAATTTACCTAAAAGTACAAATCTCAACTTGTAGTATGCTGCTTATATCTGTCCCCGTGACGTAAGAAGCTCCAAATGAGTTTAAATCAAACTTCAGGATCACTGTGTATAACTGGATTCACACAGCACAAAGGCTTTTTGAACTGGTACCTTCAGGTGTCACATGATAGTGTGTGCCTGTGTGTCGGGGCTCCTCGGGGCCTGAGCACCTCACTCAGTCATTCCAGCCCCTTTACTTTGTGTTCTGAGGCGCAGGGATGTGGTAACCTAACACCAGGCAACCTCTGATGGGTGATGGCTCAGTGGATCCAGGAGGCCACTCAACACCGCAGAGCACCTCACGCGATCAATGTGCCTGTATGCTACTGTGTGCGTGTGTCGGAAAGAAAGAATGAGTTCAGAGAGATAATAATACCGGCCCTATAGGCTTTTCAATGCTCCCAAGGGAAACCGTAAGAATAGAGTGAAATGATCTCCTCTCATGCTGACCTCGGTTATGTTCCAACACGTGCAAGAGAGAGAGAAAAGGGAAACCTCCAGGGCGATGACAGTTATTCTGATATAATTGGGACATCACTGCTGTCAATTAGCGATCTTAGATGAGGATTCTAACTTCAAAGAAGACGGATCTAGACATGGTCCATACTATAAATGTAAGAAGCAAGTGGAGCAGGAATTTTATTGGCTGGAGTTGAAAAACAAGCACAAAATCTAATGTTTGTGGGGGCAATTAGATATCAATGAAATATTTGAATGGAAAGACCAAAACCAATGAGAACTTGTAGAGGTTATTGTTTTTCAGTAGACAATGCGTTTCTGCTGCAGAATGGTCAAGTCCTCTTTAGCAAACAAGTCATAACTGAGCTCTCAGCCAACTCTCCTTTTCTTTTTTCCTGGCTCAAGAAACCGTCTGATCTGTATAAACAACGTCCATGGCCGGGCCAATACATAACATTAGGTCTACATGAACACATACACACAGGGCATAGGATGATTGGTAGGCTTGCAAAGATGTGGTTGCTCCACCTGGTGTTTATAAGACTTCGCAGCTGCTGAGCCGACAGTCCAGCCGCACTTAATGTCACTCGGCGAAGGTGATACTAAACGCCGCCAGCGACTCCCTGCAGGCCACACAGGTGTTTAATGGATGACACCCATGTCTCTGCCAATCCCGCAAACATCAGAGCTGGCGTATCATTGGGTACTGGCTGCACAGGGCTCCCTATCATCAGGGGACTTAGAGGAATCATCAACCGTTTATCTGTGTTCTGTTGAAATCATTTTCTTTTTGCTGGAGTCAGTGCTGCGTAAGACTCTTTCCTTGACTTTCTCACGTTGCCAACACCCTTGTTGTGTGTCTTCTTGCAACGGGAAACAGCTAGAGGAGGGGAACACGTTGATCCCGGGGTCAAAGCAACAGTAACCCCCTCGACACATCGCTGCAGCCCCTCATGCCAGCACACTTTTAGGGTTCATTCTCTGGCTATAAATAAAGACTCCCCAACGCATCGGTCAATGGGAATTCCTACCCTCATATAGAAGACCTAGTACTTCAAGTCCTTCTCAGTAAAGAGTCTGTAGCACCACGGCATGTGTCTCCCTGTATCGCTTTACACCACCGTCCGTCAACAACTGGAAAGTGGGGAGGGGAAACCCGATAAATGCTTTCTACCAAAGGACATCTCTGCATTTGTACCGTCATATTTTCAAGCGCATGACAGACACTGACAGTAGATTGGTTTCCAGATTTGCAGGCTAACATACAGGAGACAGTTCAGACCAAATGTCCTGGTGCTTTCCCAGCTTTCCAGAGGTGTTTCAGCACACTGTTATGCTTTCTGCTGAAGGTGGTCTGTACATTGCATTCCCCAAAGGGTATTTTTTTATTCCTTAACTAAAACCCAGACTAGATAGATGCAAACATTTTGACCACAGTGACTGCAGAAGACAAGAGCTCCACCTTCCCCTGGTTTAAGTGGTCTTTTATCTATCTGCTGATTAAGAATACTGATCCAAAGTTCAGGAACCATTCCTCTCTCCACCCTTGGAGTAAATATAATTCTCTCTTAGGGAAAAGTGGATGTGATATTTATACTTTCTGTTTTATGCTGTGATGACAACAGAAGAATAAGAGCTGCAGCTATATTGTAAACAGACCTTAACTACACCTTTGACTTCATTGTTTGTCGCTTACAGGAAACATTGGAGCTAATCTGTAATTACGATCCTCAATGCACCGTACTTCCTCCAGTTTTCCACATCAGTTACGAGCTTGGAAATTTTGGGCATGTTTCCAAAGATAGAGGGCTAATGGTGAAATAATGGAAAAGGACTACACTCGAGGTAAGTCCATTCAAGGAAAATGAAAGAGAAAGCAAAATGAAAAGGGAAACTTAGACTCAGAATGTCCTGGTGTACCTGAAGGGAGACAAAAATCCAAGTGGAGGCAACACTTTTTTTTTCTTCATTTTTGTGGCTGTCTTCAATGACAACAGACTGACAAGAATGGTTGGAAGAACAGCAAGATCTTCCAACCATCTCCTGCCTTCTTAACTGTCACATATACAAGAGAGAAACAAATCTTTTAACAACAAACCAAATGTGCAAACTGTTAATTTTTACATCTCCGAAGGAACTGATTATATCACTCAAAGTGTTTGTGGTTTGTACAGTAAACCAAATTGACTTTTTACTGTCATGTCAGACAAGATTTTGTTTAAATGTGAATACATGAATGATCATATTATACGTAGTGTATTATTGTGAAATTAGCCATTATGTATAATGAGAACTTTAAAATTTATTATTTCAGGTATTTATGGGTACTTTTATTTCAGTAAAAGGTCTGTGTACTTCTTCTATCACTATTGAAAGCCAGCCTTTTTGTTCGTGATTGCAATTTTGTGTTTGTGTTATCATGACACAGTGGCCACGGTGACTGTAAGCAGTCTGGGAGAAGTGGGACTGAAACAGGTAGACAGGTATTATTCTCTCCTGACATCAGGGTATTAGTCCGGTCTTTGTATGTTTGGCAACAGGCCTGTAACTAACAGAGACACCACAGTCTGCACTCGATGATAGCTTGTTTGAAAGTAACAGTATCTGTCGCTGGTGTTTTTTGTGTGGCTGTCTCTCATAGTCCCTGACTTCAGCCAGTGAGTTACTTTGGGGCGCCAGTCATCCTGTTTCCTACCCAAGTTCAATGGCCATGTGACTTTCTATAGGCCAGTACACTAAGGGCTACAGAAGTGCAGTTTGAGGTCTGAAAGAGGAAGCGCGCTTGGGAGTGGGCTGGGTAAATACAGGAAGCAGCCCGTTTTTGAGTATCTGTACAGCAAACAAAGCGTTCATCCTGTTCTCGGTCTGCAGTGCTGACGTACAATTTAAAACACGAATGCTGAGTCTACAACATCGGAGTCTTAATCACCCCACTGACAAACAGAAAAGTCTACCACCGAAACAAGACGATCACACACACATGAGAGATTTTGACTTTTTGCCACATAGGGAGAATAACATTAATTAACAATCGCCTGTATTCAATCATGTGTTCCAGTTCCTGAGCCCTCCTGTTTTGCATTGGCACTGTTTACTGAGAATTAAATGGAGCTGAGCCATCACTGACTTAATTAGTTAGTAGCACCTGTGCTTTACCTGCTTCGACATGTCTCCTGTCCCTCATTGACTTCTTCCACTGTAAACATTTAGTCCTACAGTGTGAAGTAAATTCTGAATTCTTTACCACAAAAAGATTTTGACTTTGTCTGTAAAATGAGCAGCATTGCATTGTGGGATTGTTTAGGAGGTAGTGTGCATAAATCAAACCCTTCTCCACTGTAAATAGTAGGCGTATGTTAGACACAGTCTTGTTCTCTATGTTGTTCAGACATATATTACTTACAGTTAAGGGGAATGAGTGAAAATCTACCTAATCAGTGTGTGTAAATCTTTTAGATGACCTACAGTCTGAGCTTTACAAGAAAACAGATGAGAAGCCTGGCAAGCCCTACAAATGATAAAATATCACAGTTCATTTGTCACTATTTTACACTGTCTCTCTCACACACGCACAAAGATTAACATACAGAATTGCTCCTGTTTCCTCAAAATATGTGCCTGAGCACAAACTGTCGAAATGATGTGAAACAGATGACTTGTATCTGAATCATCACTACTGTGTCATTAAACTCACAGAGGATCTGTGAGACCACTTTACCACAATATGCAGGTGCTACAGCTACCAGGGAACAAACCACAAGACTTTAGTCTCCACTGTCCATGCAACAATGAAATAATGATAGGTTACAATACCACAAAACACGCATTTTCCTCCATGTTTTGCTAGCTTGTTAAGGACCATCAAGATTTGGGATAACTGCCAGACTTTCGCAACCATGGCCATGTTCCATGATCACATTCTGTTACATAATAACACTACAGGTATATGTCAGGAGTTACAGTTTGACTAATGACACAAATGTCTTATGCAGATGATCTAGTTCAACTGTTTCTGTATCCTTTCTCGGCTGAATGGTTGAATTTGAGCAAATTATTAACACTGATTGTGATATGCTTGTCAGCATGAGACAGAAAACATCCAGCACACTACTTCAGAATGTTTTCTGGTAGATAAAACAATTACAAATTAGACATTTTTCAAGAAAAACAAACCTATAGGGCTTATGCTGAGGCAGAAACCCTGTCAGTAGTGTTAGAAACTGAAGAAAAGTTGTTAGAAATTTCTGCAAATTATAGACAAGTTCAAACGCACCCACTCCCCTCGGTCTACTTCACAAACACACCAACACACACACACACACACACACAAAATAAAAATGTCACGTGTCGTGTTCAGAGTGCATCGGGTTCAGTCTTCCCTGGGAAAGGTGTGTATAAATAAACTAAGGAGTGGTGTTTTAACTGGTGGAGTGTCACAGGCAAGCTAACAGGTCTGGGAAGTAGTGGAATACAGAAAGAGAAATGAAGATTATAGACAGAAGTAGATCACATTTAAGGTGAGTTCACCTAAAGTTCACCACACAGAGACACACGTTGTACATGGAGAGTGGGCAGTGAGAGAGCAAGGAGGTCCTTGAAGCACATTTCCTCTTACAGTAATGCTTAGTTTGCGATTAAAGAGCTGTTGCAAAAGTTGGACAAACTGCCTTGTTTCTTTAATGAGTTTGAAAGAATTATGACACAACTGAGCAATGCAACGTTTGAAGAGAGGGTGCAGGGGTAAACAGAGAGAGGACTGTGTGTAGGAGGAGTGTCAAGTTGCTGCTGATGAGGAGTTCATGATACAAATATGGATGAACTGAGGGGTATGGCCTTAGTTTTTGAATACTTATTTATACATGTGTTCATTTGAGGTCTATACATAGTTACACATAAAGTTTCACATAGTGGGGGACTACTGTGGCTATTTTCAGATAAATCTTTAAAAAACAAAACAAAAAAACCCAAGATTAGAAACTCTACAATTAATGACCAAAATAGTTCATTCAGAGATGTGTTGAAAGTGTAAATGGTTTCTTTAGTAGTAGCAAGTGGTGGTGAGTTCCGGGCATTCAACCTATGTAAGTTATTCACGCCATGGCGTCACACCAGAGTCACTGAGGTCAGTCATGTGAGGCCCTGAATCTGCATCAAAGTGTCGGGATGACGGTACCTTTAAAAACCAACAAGGATGAAGGGACAACAAAAGAAGGGGCTTGCATTGACGTGGGCGAGGAGACATTGAATAGAAACCAAGGAGTTCATCATCCAAATAGTTGAATTACAGACATATGAGGTTCAATATATTTTTCAAGTGTCCTGTTTGAAGGGTCATTAAACACAAAGACAGAGCATCATATTTTGAGGAAGGTTTGTGAAACTTGGGAAAATGTGGTGAGAGAAATAAGTGTTTGTGTGGTAAAAGGTGAATCAGCACCATGTTACATGTCACAACATACATGCCACGAGATGTTCTTCCTGGTGTTTACCAGTGCACCAAAGCAGGTGCCACTACATATATTACTCCACTAAGCTGCCTTAAATATGACTTCATATGGGTCAACTGGGAGAAAGCTGGTACATCTGACACCACTGAGATAAAGGTATTGATTGTATAGCTCATGCAAAGCACTTCAAACTACTTTTTTTGTTGAAAGATGCCATACATATACACAACTGCGATGCCATTAAACTGTATGTAACAGAAAGTGGATTTATTTAATGCTTATTTGTTTATGGGCAAGTATATAGTATGGACCAGTGCCACGTGGTAGTATTTGCAACCCAGCAAATTTGAAATACACCAAACACTTGATGTTGCAGTGCCATCTTGAAGTATAGACATATGAGGTTCAAGATATTTTTCAATTTAAACATATATATTTTAAGAACATTTTCAGCTATTTACTAGGTAATCGTACTCGTGGTGTGACTCCACCACGATGTTCTGTTCTTGTACATGTCTTTATTATATATTCCCTTGGATGTCCTGAAATAATAGTAAAAAAAAAGGGGGGGTGGGGGGTAATGTAAATGCTGTTTTTAATCATGTATTTGCACATGAACAAAATGATTATGTAGTTTTGACATTTAGCTTAGAATAGCATTCTAATCTATTCAGACTTCCTGTATGAACGTGGTAAACTGCCCTGAGTTGAACTACACACTGTTTTTCATCTTTCTTGAAGCCCCACAGTTTGACAATTTATTGGACAACATCGCCCCCTGGTGTAAATTCATGTCAACTGGTTTCCAGCTATAAGAGCAAAGTGCCAAGTGTCAGATTGAACTGAAAACCCCAAGTTTTCATGAGAGGAGCCAATTAACACTGTAAATTAAAGTACTTAAGTATTTACATTAGGCACTTTCACATTATTTCAGTATTTACCACTTGCTTTACAGTTCTACTCAATTACATTTTAGAGGGAAATGCTTTGGGCCTTGAGGCTTTTAATTTCAATATATTATGAAAAACATGCTTTGAATTTAATTCCCAAATATATGTCAATCAATCTGATGCAACGGCATGACAAATACTCGTTAGCTATTCCTACAACATAATTTAATCTAAACCTAATAACTGGTTTAGCCATCCTTAGCAGCAACAGCTCCAATCAAGCCATTGCAATAACTTGAATCTTTTATAGCACTATGGAGGAATTTTGGCCCATTCATCTTTGCAAAATTGTTGTAATTCAGCCATATTGGAGGGTCTGGGCATGAACTGCCTTTAAGGTCATGCCACAGCATCTCAAAAGTATTCAGGTCAGGACTTTGATTAGGTCACTCTAAAGTCTTCATTTTGTTTTTCTTCAACCATTCAGAGGTGGACTTGCTGGTGTGTTTTGGATCATCGTCCTGCTGCAGAAGTTTGTTTCAGCTTGAGGTCACAAACAGATGGCCAGTGATTGTTTGGTAGACAGCAGAATTCATGGTTCTAATCATCACAGTAAGACTTCCTGGTCCTGAAGCAGCAAAACAGCCCCAG
>JAOXYL010000100.1:15073061-15088658 GCA_028564955.1 Terapon puta | reverse complement strand
AAAAAAAAAAAATTAAGTGTCAACATCAAGAGATTGAGTTGCCTTTGACAGATGCTTACCTGACTAACAAGTTTCATCTTCATTAGTACCAGTGATTAGCACAGTCTCAGTGAGGCACAGTGAGGGTTCGGTACAGTCAGCACTAAATACTGCAAGTATCTGGGACGGAGTTTCTAAATTTAGGGATCAGAGAGATGAGGAGTGGAAATGGGAGACATAGAAAGGGAAGGACAGCTGGAAGAAAAGAGACAGATTTGGACAGTGAGGGCCAGGCAGAGGAAGAGGGATGGAGGAATTCCCAAGTTACTCCAAACAGGGTAAATCAAACTCCCTGTTAAGGCTGCCAAAAGACAGATGATACAGTTGCATTTACGATGGAAGTGCAGTGATAAAATGTTCCACTTAAAAGGGCTCTTAAACATAGTTAGATAACAATAATGAGAGTTAATCCTATTTCACTTTATAGATCAGGGTCTTGTGAATTTCTTAAATAGGCTGAAGAGCAGAGACATCACTGTATATATAAGAAGCTAGTTGCCATTTCAGTTTGTAGTTTCATATAAAATTACCATGTGTATTTCGATGCCGAGTTTCCTCTCTATCTACATGTATTATTTTCTTGTCTTTTTAATTTTCAATCTCTGAAAAAGTGTCTGAAAGGTCACGAAAACAGAAAACATCCATTTATGTATTTTTCTTTCCAGTATTACAGAAGATAAAATACATTACAGACATATATAAAGTAACTCTGTGTATTCAAATTCCCCAATATGTAAGAAATCTATTAATGAAAATCACCAACAACCAATACATTCAAAATGAAAGGTGCTTGAACTGACACAGTGAATTGAGATGGATCAATTCTTGGATAGATCACCTTTTTAATACAGATTCTGTTCTGTTCTATATAATAACACATAATAGAAATCTTATACAATACTAATATTTCTCTATACACATGGTCATAAATGTACAGTACAGTGTACACAGATACGTTATGAACACAGTAACACTTACGTCTCTTTACAGTAACTGTTCAACTCACTCAGAGTTTTATCACAATGGCTGATTTTCTGTCCGGCAGATGATTGTGACCAAAACGAAAAACTTTTTTTTTTTTTTTTAAACCCAAAACGGACACTTCAATATTTACATCCCTGAAAAATGTACATGAATACACAAGAATTATTGTCTTCTGTCTGGCTCACAAATAGTGTAAAAGGGGTGAGGATGGAGGAGATGGCCAAGAAAACTCTCCCACACTTGAGCTCTTACAAAGTTTAAAGTGTACTCTATCTACTTACTTACATAAATCTTTACCTACTGTAACACCCATAATACAACAGCTGATTGAGGGCTGCATTATTGTTTTCGCCCAGCACATTTGGAAATGAGACATGAAGCCCTGAGGAGAAAGAGAGACACAGATAGAGTGTAACATGTCCAGGACTCAGTCCGAAAACTGACAGAGGCCTGTCTGCCTCTGCAGTCAAAGTGTGTCCCAAAGCAGTGACTCTGCCCTCCAGAGCAACAAACAGCTAACACGAGGAGATGTCCCATGTCAGGAGTTGGGATTTCACTGCTTTAAGATGCTTGTTTATCTGCAGTGACTACAGAGACAATTTAAATGAAGTTTTCAGAAAATGTTGCCCTTTGATTTCCACTTTAAAACTGAAGTGATATAATATCAGTATACAGTGGCCTGTGTGTGTTAAAATTGACCCACATAATTGCCCAATGGCCTCCTGCTGTTAATCAGATTATTAAATCCCCTTTCATCTCTCTTCCCCCTTTAATCTAAACCTTACATAGAAAACCAACAATTCTGTGTTCACATTCCCTTTGCTCACATCCTAGGGGTCATTGCTTTGCTCATGATTTATTGCACATAATCATGGACACGCATACTCGTCCATTCATTCACACCTGCACACATACAAACACATGGACACAATCACACATCCTCTCCTGCATCATCACCATCCCTCTTAAAGTTGATTTTAAATTCATGCCTTTAGCATTAATTTGCACACATTCTTCTAAAAAACATGGTGCTTACTGAAAATGAAATCTGAATCACGTTTTTTTGTCTGTTTTTTTTTTTTTTGCAGCTTCCTGGTAGTTTTGTATGAGCCTGTAAACTTTGAATCTGAATGCTTGCATTTACCCGCCATTAATTTTCTATACCATATACAGCATGTGCCAACACCGCCACTCTGATACATTGTTGTAAACATCATAGCAGGACATTCAGCACCATGAGCATATATCAATAACTCAATTAAGGCATGAAAAAAACAAGGGAAAGAAAAAGAAATATAGACTTCCATTAATATTTCTCACTGAGAATATCTGTGCAGGTAGATATTGGTGTGCTTTCACAGATAATGACTAAATATAGATCAGTGTGTGTGTACGTGTGCGTGTGTGTCTATCTGTGCATATGTACCATGCACATGCAAGTTAAAAGTGCGCAGGAGCAATAATGTATGCATTTACTGTTATCTACCCTACCTTACCCTACACACAGGGTGCACACTAGTATTTTTCAGTGGTCATCACTATGGCGTTGTCATAAAGCTTGGCCAGTGTTGCCATGGAGACACGGTGACCACCTTGTCAGACAGGGAGTGGACTAATGAGGGCCTGTGTAGGGACAGCAGAAAGCAGGCTTTAATTAGAGCTCAGAACTCACCTGTCTCCACATCTGCATGGAACCAGATGTGGGATTTGTCTTGACCTTTATAAACTAACTGGTTCTCATTGCTTTCACTCCCATGCACGAATATATACGTGATCCATGTAATTGCGAATTGGTAAGATACATACAGTTCTTCAAATTCACACACACACTCCCACATGCAAACACACCCTGAAGACCAGCCTCATTCCCTCACTGCCTCTGTGAGGCATCGATCAGTGCAATCACTAGCCTCCACCCGCGGCTTGCGAGACTTCCTCTGGCCGCCCCCCTCCACCCAGGAGTTATGAATAACTGTCCCACCGCTTGGAGCTGGGTCCACCTGCAGAAGGGACACCACCCTTTTCTTGACACGTGTTTTGAGGGCACGGCGCAGCTTCTGCCTGGTGAAGGCGTAGAGCAGAGGATGAAAAATAGTGGTCCCGTAAGCCATCGCCAAAAAGCAGAGGCGCAGCCGCACCAGGCCGTCGCTGGGACCTAGACACAGGATGAGAATGTTGACTGCTGACAGAGGGGCCCAGCAGCCCAGAAAGGTAGATATGATGATTAGGGACATTTTTAGGACGCGACGTTGACGTTCTCGACGGTCCCTGTGCCTTCGAACTGCCCGCCTCAAGGCAATGATGGCAGAAACCGACGCTTGCACACCCATGGACGAGGCAGGCAGCGGTGAGGTGGCATGGGTCTGGGTTGCAGCTGAAGGCGGGGTCGGAGAAGCAGGGGTGGCCGGCGTTGTAGCGATGGGAGTGGTGGCAGCAGTACTGACAGTAGTGACTGTTGCCCCACTGTCAGACATCCCCTGGGGCATGGAGGAAAGTGGTGGTGGTGATGTTGGTGTAGGCGTGGGGGAGGGGATAAGGGGAGGATGGGTGAGGTTCTGGTTCTGATTGGAGGACACTACCTCTGTGGGCAGGCTCAGATCCTTCTTCCTTCTCCTCCTGCAGCGTATCCTGCAGGTGGAGTCCTTTGCACGCGTACCCCTCATCATGTGGGAGCCGATGCGAATGTTGAGAGCCTGCAGGATTCTGGAGTAGGTGAATAACATGACGGCTACAGCAATGAAGAAGCACGGCACTTGGAGTAACAAGTGGTAATACATAGCCAAGCCTGTGTAATACCCCTGCCCTCCCACACACAACAGTGTCCTGTTTTGCCATGCTGGAGGAAGGTGGTGTGAATGGGAGGATGGATGAGTTGAAGGAAAAGAGGAAGGAGCGAGAGAGGAAAAAATGGGGGTCAGTGCTGTGGTGAGCTCAGAGTTATTGTTCTGCCCCTCCGGCACCTCGTCCTCACTATTCTCAGCGCTCGAAGAGAAGAAGTCCCCCTCGAGGAAGGGCAGGAAGAAGACAGCCAGAGACACAGCCCACACTGCCACCAGGAGCAGCGCAGCCCGCCTGGGGGTCAACAGGCGACTGGCGGGACGTACTGAGATGTCGTATCGGTCCAAACTGATCACCAGCACATTGACCGCTGTGGCCACGCTGGTGAACGTGACACAGGCCTCGTGAAAGCAGCACAGTGTGGCCAAGCTGCTGACTCCACTTTCATTGGCTGGTAGCAAGAGCACAGCCACAGTCAGCGGCAGACAAAGCACACAGACAAGTATGTCCAGCACGTGGAGGTTGACCGTGACCAGATTGCTGACCGAATCCACCAGATTGGATTGAGCACAGTAGAGCACAAGCACGGTAAGGTTGCTGCTGAAGCCTAACACTAGCTCCAGAATCAACACGGTGGTCAAAGACACCTGGAATCCCAGAGGGTAGGGCGCGCTCCATCCTTCCTCGGCCCCTACCTCGCCTCCTCCATCCAGCAGGCCTACCCCCTGACCATCGCTGGTCTCCAGGAGGTCACGATAGCCTTCGGTCTCCATTGACGCCACAGCACTCCTTCACACATAGCAACAGTGGCCGCCACACCAGACCATGCTCTGCCTTCCCTTTTCCTCTGGCTCAAATGAGGCAGTGATGAGGACAATGGTCACATCCGGCATTGATTCTGTGACAAGGATAGGAAAGAGGCATAGAAAAGGGAAAGAGAAGACAGACAGAAAAATCAGGGGGTTATCAGTTGGCTTGTCTCATATTTACTCAAAAATAACACAGTACAGCAAGTACAAGTCAAACTTGTCAGATTTCACAAGTGAAGGGAAGCTATGTGGTGCCACAGCGAGGTGAAAGTAATCCTGGCAGCCGATCGGAGTCATGGGGTGCAGTTCAAGCTGCTGCTGATGACCCATGATGTCTCACTGGGCTCAGGCAGACAACAACATGCTTTACATAGACAATGGTAACAGCCAAGATAGGAACTGGAGCAGAATGTCTCTTGGGGGATATTTGCAGGTATGAGCGCATTAAGCAGGGACTTGCGGGGGTGCCCAAACAGTCTACACATTTTAGAAAACCATTGGGGGAATATTTCCTGGCTGTGCTTACAGTTCATGTACTGTGCTGAATTCTGTTACAAAGATGTAACCAGGCTTCTCATGAGCATGAGTGGGCGGGTGTTTGATTCATTATTATGCAACATACATTATATGGGTCATAAACAAAGCTTGGAGGATACCACACATAGAAACATACAGAAGTCATTGGCACCTGTAGTGTTAAGATGGCTGTATCAAATTACATGTTGTCTGCAGAGCTATGATACACCTGTACCTGCTCCACGACTGACAACCCACCCTGTGAACACAATATATGCCTGAGCAAATGCAGTAAATGGCAATTTAAAAGTGCTCTGTCTTGTTTTTTTCAACGAGCAGAATAAAAATGTCAGCCTCTGCCTCCAAGAGGCGAGGTGGCAGGGACATTGGTGGGCTGGTAGAGAGGCCATGCGGTGCATGTCAACATCGCAGGCACCCAACTGAGGGTGGCAGCAGTTAATAGTTCTCACAGGGGGATGTAATGAAGACGAATGGATCAATGATTCACAGACAGTGGCACATAAACAATGCTATCAGAGAAAGACCAGCTCCCCTGGCATCCTCTCTCCACACCTCCTTTTTTCATCTGCTCCCCTACACCCCTCACATGCCTTCCTACACTGTTCGCTTTGCAGTTTACTGGCTGAGACAGACTACTTTGCATGTAGAGCATGTTATTCATGGCTGACTAGACATTCTCATTTGCTTGGGAAGGATTCATACAAAGTGTTGGTTGATTAGATTTAAGACTCCTTATTGATACTCAGTATATTTTCTTTGTAAAAAACAATTCTCTGACTCTTTGAACAAAGAGCTACAGGTGTGTCCTTACTGGCAGCACTGACCTCAGCCTTTGCTGTCAACCTTTGCTCTGCCACAGCTTTTGTTCGCACCCTCTCGTTTGCCCTTTTCCCTTTGTTTCATTTCACAGATTTTCCTCCCATTTGTCATGTGGAAAGGACCTGCAGGCAGAACAGGACTCAGTGTGGAACAGTGGTCTATCTTAATCCACTAATGGGTTTCGTGGGGTTCGCGGTGTTGCTGGAACATTGATTTAAAGCATCATCGATCTGCCAATTTAACAAGCCTGAGGCGAGGGAGCACAGAACACACTCCCTATCTCATCCTCTCTTGGGTACCTGCGGTCTCATTTTGAGTGCCGCAAAAAATAGTTGAAAGTGAATTTGTTTTATTCCATCCTTTAATCAGCAACTGTGGTTAAAGAATTGCTTTTATTCATTTAACCAAACACAGGTTACAGGTATAATGAAGTATGTGGCATTAGTGAACAAAGGCAGTGTGTTAAAACTGTTGGATGTAACTTGAGTGCTTATAATATTTGAGAATATATATAACAATCTCAAAAAGAAATCAAGAAAATATTAACCTGACAGTATAAATTTGGGCTCTGGATTAAAGCAGATACATCGGATTTCACAGACATGGTCCAGTGAGTAAAATCTCATGAATTTACATCCACCCTGCATTTTGAATTCAGCAAAAGAATATTCAGTGGGCTTAGACCTTATTACATCAGTCAAATCAATTGTGTTCACAGCCTTTGTTCAATATGGTGGACAACACTGTGCTATAGAGAGTCATGGCCAAAACAGAGGAACTTTATGTTTAGCAGTCAATCACTTACAGCAATCACAGACGCAACGTACATGCCAATACTGCATTGACCTAACAGTGTCTTCCACCTTGTGTGAGGGTTTTTAGAAGCACTACAGTAAATCACTGTCAGAAAAGAGGTGGACTGATTGTCACAGAAAAATTGAATGATATGGTGCAACAGTCAGCTATTATCTGGATTTATCTAGATAGTAGCCACAGATAATGCGAAAACAAAACACAAGACATGTTCATTTGTTCTTTTTGACAAGGGTAGAATTATCTGTAGTATTCACTGATTGGATCAGTCCCATCAAACATCAGGCTATCAGCTGCTTCCCTTAATAGTGCTGCCAGTAATTACAAAGGGATGATTGTGTACCGGTGAAATGAGCAGGCTGAATGGCTTTCAACAAGAGTCATTTATGCAATTCTATGACTAAGAGAAACAATGAGCCAATCAGTCCCGTGACAATGGATATGTAGTGCTGTGTGATAAACTAGTAAGAGATACAAAGAGCCACAGATGAAAGGGTAGAAAAAGTCTATGTTTGCATGTGGTTTGGGGCAAGACTCTATATGAACAGCTGTGACTCTGACGCGCTGTCAAGAAAAGTCATAATAATGTAGTATTTACAGGGAGAGAGGGCAGAGAGACGATTATTGTGATTTTTAAAATGACTTCAGAAACCAGAAATCAGTAAACTAGCGCACCTTTATATTATGTTCATTTGTGTAAAATACATTTTATTTAGCTGAAATGCCACAGTGAGCACTAAAGTAGCTGTAACAAACAAGTTGTAGACTGTGTTTTATGTTGGCACAGCATATAAAGAAAATATTAAGGGTAAATATGCTCTCATTAGCGAGAAAAGGTTTGTGTTTTAAGAAGATAAAGTGCAATCCATTATCAAACCTGCTTAAATGCATTTCCAAAATACTGGATTAAATGTGTAAAAAAAAACATTTTAATGTAAATATTCAAGGTTGCAGATTGGTCTTTTTTGTCTCAAAGGCTGTGTCAGTGCATTTCAGCCTGCTGCTGTTTTGGTTCTAGTAAAGTAGTTGTCTGATCAAATGTTGTGGCAAGCTTATTGCAGACAATCAGCAGTCAAGTTTTTTTTTTGCTTTGTTTTCTGTGTGTATTTGTGACCAAGATGGTGAATTTTTGAGTGAGTTGTGGCACCAGAAAATAGCTGGAAACAAGGTGAAATTTCAGCCCCATAAATTACATCCAGCCTCTGTGAAGTGACAGACAGAAGGGAACAAGGAAGAGGGAGCTCAAGGCATGTACAAGGAAACATGTTATTTTAAGAAATGACCCAAGCAAATCTAAAAAAAAAATCCTGCAAGTTTTCTGACAGCTCTGCTATGGTAGTTTAATCCTAAAGACAAACAAATATGAAGCTTAGTTCTTTTTTTAAGCCTTGGTTCTGCTGAGTTGTGTCAAGTGATCATCACAGTGGAACTCCATTTCAGTCACACAGTCTTAAATTGGTTTCTGTAAACCCATTTGCCCTCTTCTCAGTCATCAATCAACAGCATAATTCAGCCCCATGTATTGAAAGCTAAATAATGTGACAGCAGTAGCTGCATATCAACAACATGTTATATTTTGGTTTTACGGACTATTTCTTCACATCTTTTGGTGGCTCAGTCACTATGGATTCTGTGCTTTGCTCCAAACAACAACATCAACAAGCTGACAGTGTCTTAGATTGCTCAACTTCCTGGACCCTGTTGTCAGGGTTATTATAGGTGTTGGGCAGTAGATGACAGGCTGTCAAGCCCCTTCACAATATCAGACGGTAAATGCTCAAGCAGACCCTGTTCTCAGTGTGAAAAGTTCCATTTCTTTCTTTCTTTCTTTCTTTCTTTCTTTTCTAACAATCTTGCATGCACCTTGCACGCAGACTATAAGCCAATCCAGTATTTAATTTTTTCCTCCTGACGACATGTTTCCAACCACATGCTAAATTACTTCAGCTAAATAATGCTATGCTAAATAACAGTAGACATACTTTCGGTGGTGTAAGTAATTTTATTATCTTGGCACATTTGTTATGTATGTCTTCTTCTGTGAACAAACGCAGAACATTATTGCACTGAGTGGTCATGTCAGAGGAGGAAGATGGATTATGCTCAACAGTGTGCATGCTATAGGCCACTATAGGTCTTTGTAAGGAAAATAAAAAGAGGTGCACTGACATGAAAAGATATCCCCCTGGACTCCTGAGATAACTGCAGCAAAACAGTGAAAGAGTTTTAGCAAAAGAGTGCAATCAGCATAGTGCAGCAGCAGTTTGGTGGATGCCAAGATTAAATTCAAGTTTCAAGTTAATGACAGAGACACAACTCTTTTGTGTTTAGTCAGGCAGGGTTTTTTAATTATCACTCAGCTCAGCTTTCTTTTTCATTCAAAGAAGCTATATTTTCTTCATCAGTTACACACCACAATCTTATTTTATTTTAATACCTGCACAAAATTACACCTGCTTTTTAGAGCCAGAGAATATTGCACTCAAAATAGACCCTCACAAATCTCGTAAAATTGCAAATACACTGTGATGTGTTTACAGGCACCCTTCACTTAGTTCACACAAGATGCATCTCAGACGACAACTGCACTTCTGTGCCACTGCACCTGTCTGATTAGCACACATACACACATTTCTGCTACATCTGAAATGGGTCAGAAACAGTTGATTAAATCTGGCCCTTTGTGTCACGACTGCTGTCCACCGTGGTGCTGCATGCTGAATGTGCAGATGTCACGGCGGATGTGACAGTGTGGTTCGTTCACTTGAGACCACAGTTTGCTAATTTTTTAAATGTAGGTGCCAGCTGTGTCCTCTCTAAAACTTTGGGCTCAGTTTGCATATTTCTGACAACTTTTCACAGAAAAACAAGGCTGCTTAAACCTTATAAATAATTTGTGAAATGTGGTGGGAGAAGTTGATTTGTGACTCTGACCATCTTAGTATTGCACTAGACTTAGAGTCCTATAAACTGATGTTATGACCATTTAATGTTTACCTTAAAAATCTCATTAAGTAGAGCACATCTCCCTCTAGGTTTGAGTAAGCCACATAATAGGTTGCTTTGAGTCAGTCTAGTTATTCTGCCCCGTTGGCAGGAGCTCTCAATTTTAGTCAGTATACCTGCTGCTGTGGTTTATTTAGTTGGAAATGATCCAGCTCCTCTGTGAATCTCTATGCTTGGGTCCAACTCAGGGATGGGGATCATCAGCGCTGTTTACATGAGGACATTAATAGCCACACTAAATGTGTGTGACTTTTTCTTCCGAAACTGAAATTGGACAAAGAAAATACTGTGATCGTGAGCAGCGCCTGGTTGTTCAGATGAGAAAAAAAAAACAAAAAACAAGAGGGCATTCTATCTGACTGCAGATGGGGGTGTAGCAGCAAAATTGTCATCTTTTTCTTCTTTGATGGCTTTTTTTCTTGTAAAATGGTAAAATGTCAGAGCAAAAAAATGGTGAGAAGCAGAGAGAAGACTTTGCTCTTTGATTCTCTGGGACTGACACCAAAAGTTGACATTTAGAGAAGAAAGGGGTGCTGATGAGCGAGAGACAGGAAAGAAGGGGAGCGAAGGAGAAAAAGGGGGAAAAGAGGGAACGCAAACAGGGTGATGGCGCATGCAGCACGCTGACTCATGGCTGTCTTAGGTATTCCTAATGTCCGCAGTGAGACAATCGATCAAAGGCTTAATTTTCCCACTCAATTCATCCAGCAGCGCTAACAGCAAGCAGCCACCAGCTGGGCAGCAGCATCCCTGGCAGGCTCCCAGCAAACCAGCCTGGACTGGCCAGCAACACAACCCGCTCAGCGAGAGCAACAACATCCCAACCTATAATATATGTCTGGTCAGGGACACCTCCAAGACATTCAAGAGAAAAGGCAATTTGAATGTGTAGGTTTTTTGCAGGTGTTGGTGCAACTCTGCAAGCGATGAATAACGATGCTGCTGCACCGAAGAGAAGCAAAGCAACACTTAACACTGTAAAACGTTAAAATGGGCTATCGTAACTCCTGCCAAGCTCGCCGAAGACACACACGCACAGTGTGCAGTCCACGCTGTATCACGAACTGCCATCCACCCACACAGCCACCCCACAGCCCACATCCCTGCACATGCTCCCAGCCCGTATGCTCTCCGCAGATACAGCAGAAGATGGATTGCCAGCTGAGGTGAATGACATCTTGTGTGCTTAAGAAACTGCTGAATCCCATCCGCACTTCTTCCTGAGACAAGTTAGAGAGAAGGGGACAGGGGGTAACAGGAGGTAAGATGAAAATGGGAGGTAGGTGCAGTGAGGGAGTGATGGATGTGAGGGAGGCTTCGGGGTGTGCAGATGGATGCTGAGTCGTGCGCTCGCTGGAGGGGAATGTTTGTTCCCTGCTCACTACCTCCATCCATCTCTCTTTTGAATAGTCCCAGTTGTGCCGCCTCGCCTCCTCTCCCCACCATCCATCTTACAACCAGCACATGGCTCTCTGCTTTTACGCTGTGCAATATCTTTATGTAATCCCCCCGCAGATCGCCCGGACAGACTTTTCTGTGATTTTGAATATTAAAGTGGCTCTTCACAATACTACAGTGCAAGTGGCCAGATTCCCGTCACTACATCGGAGGCCTTATAGGGAAAATAATGGCTCACATGTCCAATCATTTAAAACCCCCACAATTCTGACAGGTTGTTGCCAGGACATCAATAAGGAAGCTATGGTGGGCAGGTTAATTATCACAGCCTGTAATCTATAAGAACAGCTCTTTACAGAGAGGAGACCTTGGTCTCTAGATATCTCTGGTCCACAGGGTGTGAGGCATCATTATCATCTGACAGCATGTTCGATAGATTTCATTTGGCTCCAGCATTCATTAAAGACACTCTTTTAGATCCTATATGCAGCGATGACGTCCCAAGCCTGTAATTGTGCCATTACATGCACCACCCATCAATAAGCACCAATCAAGCCTTCCATGCAATCACGGCCCTTTAAAACAAGAAGAAATCAAAATCAAGTGTGAACACCGGTGAAATGAAATAAGTCTGAGTCAGAGCAAGAGGAGGCCGTTTCGTAAATCAGCGCTTTAGGAGTGTGTTCAATGGCCCATCGAACAGCAATGATTAGTAATAATGGCGGCAGGACAATAAAATGGAGAGGTATAACAGCATTCATTATATTTCTATTCTACCAGTAATTACTTCTACGTTCCTCATGTACTCAACAGTGATTGGTTGTGATTAGCAATGTCTCCCTCCACTTCTCTATTTCAGTAGCACTTGATGTTGGGAGTTAATGGATTGTCCGACTGCAGCCGACACACTGAAGTAACCCGCGTGCTGCACCCACCTGTGTTGATTTGTGCCGAAAATAAATAGTCAAGTCACAGAGCGAGGTCTGTGGCCCAATTTAATGCCACTCTGATGACAAAGCACCAGACCAGCAGCTGTTTGTGTGATAACAAACCTGACTGACTGGCAAGAAAACGCTTTGACCTGTGCTCACATGCTCAAACCTGCATCATTGTGCTGCACATATTCACACACATACAGGAGCTGTTGACTCAGATGGTGTAATTATTATTTTTTTTGTTATTACAACTAAAGGTGCTTTGTCATTTTTACACATTAATCTCAATTAAACTCAGTAACCAAGGAATAATGTGCAATGTCCAAAGAATTTTCTGTGGCTCTGGAGATTATCAAAGTAAAAAAACATTGACATTGAAGACTTTCTCAGCTAACATGATAGATGAGGGGTGAGATAAACCCAGTCACCTGTACATCAATGAAAACTTCTACTTTTACCCAAGAATGCGTATCATGTTGCCAATGTAGTTGTGTGTCCACAAGCAGAGACAAACTAGGGGTCCACTTATAACACCGTCACTCCATAGCGCTACACGTGGTCAAAAAACTTCCTTAATGAGACACTGCAAAGAATCATGATTATTTTGCACCTTCAGCTAAAATTGAATCGGGCAAAAATATAATGTCTCACAGCTATCTGAAACAGACTGATGCTCAGTGTCCATGAACAATCGGGCTCGAGAGAAGTGGGGAGCTGAGGAGGAGGTCAGAATACTAGAAAATGGATTTGAAGGCAATGGAGTAAGAGCAAAGGAGTAAGTGGAGCTGATCGTGTACAAGAAAAAGAAAGACTTAAGTTGTCTGCAGCAGGTTAAAATGATTAAGCTATTTCACTCCAGGCAATTAGAGCTCAATTAATGCCATTTATCTCCTGCAGACAGGGCACCATTGGCTAAGAGGAGAGAGCGCCACTGCAGGCATCCATACTATCATATCATAGCGACAGAGAGACGTCTGACCCGGTAGAGGGAACATACACATATGACCCACGGCAAAAATCAGGGGCTGATTTTCTACCCCTCTTCCCATGTGAAGAGGTTTGAAAAGAAAGCCGGGAGGGGTAAAGTCAATAGGACACATGCTAAATACTGTTAATCAAACCTAACTCGAACTTACACCTGAATGTCTGTCTGTTTCTCACCAATGTAGCAGATGTGTCAGCTGCGTGAAACTATACATGTAATTAAAACAGAAAACATGTCACGCGTGCGACACATGCAAGAAAGTGTCTGTTTTTTTCCCCGTGGAACACCTGTGGGTGGCCATACTGAGCCTATGAAGTCGTGTATGTGGGTCTCATCTTCCACGCTGCCTCTGTCTCCCTCCTCCTGATAGTCTATTTCACCCCGGTCACTCCACTCTGCTCTTCTTCTAATGATTTATTGTCCCATCTCTCCTCTCTGTTTCCTCTTTGCGCGTCGTACTTTCTCACCGTCATCCTCCTGCTTCCGCCCTATCTAGTGCCGTAATCTGCCTCCCCCTCCGTGTTTCCCTGCACTGACCCACCTGGAGGAACATTGTTATTTACTGTGTCTCAGTCAGGGAATTAGGTGCAGTGTGCTCTTAATTCCACGCAGTGAACAGGAGGGCGCTTGCAAGAAGAATGAGAAATCCCAGCTGTCAGTGATCTATACATCTACTTGCAAGGCAGTGACCGCTGTTTATTAAGTTTGGACTTGCTTTTTCTCTTGTTATACTGGTCCAGAGGCTGCTTCTGATGCTGGACCTGGGCACTGTCCAGTTAAACGCTCAAAAGACAACTTCTTTCTGTGGCTGGGGTCGGCCAGGGTGATGTAAAATAAAGATGTTAGTCTTTATTACAAATGCAGTCACTGTTTGAATTCCCTGTACACAGCTGCTAGTAACGCCTGTTGCTGGAGGCTTTTACAGCTGCAAATGTGACTGTAACTGCTGTGACATTTTGCAAATATTCATTCAACACCTGCCACGCTCGCAAGCAGTCGAGCCATTTGTTTACAAGGAAGGTTAAAGACACAATAAAAAAAACTGATTTAACACAACAACTTGAAGGATTTGAATTGTCAGGGGAAAAACATATTGGAACTGCCAGACAAAACAAATTTTAAAACACATTTTCTTCACATTGTATTCAGAGCTAATCCAACACCGACATGAGCAATTTGAACTTTTTACCACACCGGGAAAACTCTTACATGAATCTTGTGTGCTGTTCCCACATTATTGTCGTCCTGCAATACCCTCAACAAGACTCTGTCACATATGAAAAAGGTTAGTAAGACCTTTCAATCAACTAGTCAGATCAGAGGCTGCTTTGCTGAGGAAAAAAAAAAAATCAGACAGCTTCCCTCAACCACGCTGCGGCATCGAGGTGGAGAGTGACACGCGTGGCAGAATATTTTCCCCACCAGCAGCTTCAAAGCTTCTCTATAAATACACGCACAGACGCAAACACACAATGACCCACATGCAAAACAAACACGCAGGCTGCCACTGTGAGCGTAAAATGGGAATGGGAATACGTTTAAATAATTGTCTCTTTGGGATGCACAGTAGGGATCCTTCTGTACGTGGAAAAGAGAAGGGAACACACACGGTGCCGGGGAACATCACAGAAAGGGAAGGGTTTAGTGCTCGTATTAATCTTCTGGATGTTTGTACTCTCACAAAAAGTTCATTGGGAGGTGAGCATTCCTGCTGTAGGCTTTGTTATACCAGGACGAGGCACTTTTAAGTAGCTCATCAAAACACATTTCCAGAGTAGTTTGTGCACAGATAAAACAACTGATTGTTTGGAAGACAAAAAATGGTCACGTTTGAAAAAAAATGAGGTTGTCTTAAATATGGTTTTGATACACGGTAATAATCTTCCTTTCAAGGTGCTTTTTTAAAAACATTTCATATAGTTCAAACCAACCAGGACACATTCTCCAGATTATAGAATTTCTTTATTTTAGAACATCTCCATAATCTCCAAAATCTGTTCATAAATAACACCGTATCAGTATTTTAGGACAAATCGAAAGAACAATTCAATAAATTGACCCAGCACAGTGGCAAAGCACTCAGCGTTACAGGAGAATATGATGAACTGAGAGCATCCAGAAAGTATGTGAAAGAGGAGAAACGGTGATGTGAGAGGATGTGGAGGCTGTGCCACGGCCGACACCTCGCTCCAGGCGGCCTTTCGCAGCACCTGATACCAAAGATTTGTGAAAGGGGTAATGAAAAGCACTGCCCCTGCCTTTGGGTGCTCAGCAGGGAGAGACTCATCACAGAGGAGCACTCAGCTCCACCACCACCTTCACACCAAACATGTTGTTCCCATTTCATGTCATCGACAGGGGCACGGTGATCGAAACAGCGATTGTCACACATGGCAAGATAGGGCTGGACTGTAAGTAACATGGCAGTGTGGCAGATTTTAAAACCATAGCTGTGATTATATTGAAGGAAGAGAGAGAGAGAGAGAGAGAGAGA
>JAOXYL010000100.1:15062938-15072961 GCA_028564955.1 Terapon puta | reverse complement strand
GAGAGAGAGAGAGAGAGAGAGAGAGAGCTTTATGAACAGTTTACTACAGTGTGACACAAATTATATTTCAAATTCAAGCCTTATATAAAAGGAATTGCACTTTTTCTCATCAAGCTCCAAACACTATAAAGTTCTGATCACTGACTGTTTCTCTTTCTAATGAGAATAAATAAACCCTGATAAACAATCCTTTGAAATCACGGTCTCCTGGGGGGTTATGCCAGTTCAAGACCGGCTAATGATGCGCAGTGTGGACTAATTCTTCCCGATCTGAAACACTGAACGCAGAAACATTAGTTGGAGAACCGAGCTCCAAAATGATCAAACGGGCCACTCTCATGTCAAGCGTGGCGCATCCATGTGACTGAAGCGCATCAGCATCCAGCGCGGGTCCCTGCAAGAATAAAGGGGAGACTCGGAGCCTGACAGAAACCCCAAGACAAAATACCTCAAAACAAACAAACAAACAAAAAAACCCAAAACATATTCAGATTGTCCCTCTGATACAAGTATATGATTTTTGCTGTACACAACGAAAAAGCCAAAATGGCCAGCAACTCACGGAGGTTTTTTTTTTTTGCCCCACAGATCAGTCACTTCATACCAAGCGATTGAAATCACAAGGCTATTGTCGGGGGCCTCATGATGATTTGTTATTGTCGCCTCCGGTCCAGCTCTGGACTGTCTTGTCCCCCCAACACGCAGCCCTCCATCAAGTCTGTTTCCCTTTGAAAGCCCAGATCCCTCAAAGTCCACCTGTGTCAGTCTGCTCGTATGTGGCAAAGACATTATCGTGCGTTTTCCTCTCACGATCACTGAGTGTTATCAGAAGTGCAGCAGTCGGGTGTTAAACTTACCAGTTTGGAGAGCGGGAATCCCCCTTTTATACATCCTACTGCAGGTGTCGGTGCGCTGCGCTATCTCCAGCCCCGGACCGCGGCTCACTCCAGCGCTCTCCGGGACAGCCGTCTGTCTGTCAGCCAGAAACGTGACCGGAATAATGTGCCACCGTTTTGTCATAAATATTACAGCGGGAGGGGGGGAAGCCCTCCGCGGCTGCAGATACGCGCCGGCGGCTGAGTGCCCGCTCGCAAAGAATCAGGTAATATCACAGTGCTTTGGCTTTTTTTCCCCCCCTCACTCACTCACTCCCCCCCTCCCTCCAGCCCCTGAGCTGAGCGCAGCGCGATTCGCCTGTCCACTTTTTTTTTTTTTTACGCAGCGGACTTGTGCAGCATCCCACTCACGGACCGGACAAACGCGCAATTATGCGCTAACAGCTCGCCGGAGCGCAGTCTCTCCATCAGCGACCAATACCGTAATCTGCAGGAGGAGGAGGGAGGGAGGGAGGGGGGTGGAGAGGGGGTTTTTTGTTGGAAGGGGGAGGAGACAGGGGATGCGGGAGAAGGATTGGGGGGCTGAAGTGTGTGTGTGTGTGTGTGTGTGTGTGTGTGTGTGTGTGTGTGTGATGGGTAGCCTCTCGCAAGGACGACCTGAGATTCCTCAAGGGTGAACGGTCCTCTGTAGTAATTCAACGAGATTTCCCAATTACTCGCGTCTCCCCTCCCTCTCCCGCTCTCAAAGCATATTACACACACTTCACCTGGTCTTCCTCATAGGAAAATGACTGGATTCAGGCTTGACTTGATAATTTCAGTCCCCCACCTCACCCCCTCCACCACCACTGTGGAGGAGGCGCGTGGAGGCTTCTGTCTCTGCCTTGCTGCACACTGGAGGCTGTACAGTGAGCGTCTGCCCTGCTCATGTCGGACTCTAAATTTCCACCGAGGCGACTTCATCTCCGGTGGGGGGATGAGCAGATTCATGAGGCCTGAAGCCGTATTTTATGTGGGATTATCATCTCGTTGGTAGGTGCTTCCCTCCACCTGCTGCCCCACCAGCACTGTGTCACTATGAGCTGTGTGCAGGGATCAAGGTCACCGGTTGTTAAATTGGTGACCTTGGACAGCCAGTAAATATAAGGCCCCTGTCACTGCTGTTCTCACGCTGATTCACATACTGTTGTTTTAGTGAGGGGCGTAAATTACCGTGCAAGTGAATATGTGAGTCGAACTGAGAACACCTGGGGTCTCACAGGAGAGCAGCTGAACAGCTTTTCATGGTTCAGATACTCCCACAAATCCAAGGAGATCCTTCATTGAGACTTGACATATAATTGATGGATTAGAAGAATCTGAATATTAAACTTATTTTGAAATTGTAAATGGTTCCTCAAAACTGTTACACCTGCACAATGAAATGTCACTGTCTGATCTTTGGGTGCTGAGAAACAGATGGTGGAATAATTTGTCTTGATATAACCTTGATATAACAAGAAACATTTCATGCCCCCAAAGCTAAATTAATTCAATGCAGACCCTCCTGTACCTCCATCTACCACCTCCCGCCATTAGTTATTTATTTTCCATCCTAATCATGACCGTGCATTTTTCTTGTCAGTATTGGTATAATCACCACCGCAGTGAGATATATGTATCCTTTAGATTTTTTTTTTCTGCGGACTGTTACATTTCAAGGAATAGTTCAAGTTTTGGGGAAATGTGCTTCATTGTCCTTTGCCGTGAGTTATATGAAAAGATGTTTATATGGTAAACAGCCATCAGCAGCTGGGTATCTTAGCTTAGCACAAAGACTGTAAACAGAAGGAAACACCTGGCGTTATCAGAAGGTAACAAAATCCATCTGTTCAAAAACTGTAAAAGGATCAAACTGTGGTTTATAAACTGATATAAACTGTATATCCATGCCCATGTTTGGCTGATTTACTGCCGTGCATCAACCTATATTTTTGTGTGTGTGTGTGGAAATGAGAAATCTGTGTAAAGGGCCTGCAACTGCTTTGATTTTGGGAGGAAAAGACAGTGGAACATATTGAATTTGTGCAATCCTTCACAGAGTGTACTACACACCTCATAGTCACAGTCCAAAGACTTTAACAGGTTTTCTGCACATTTGTCACCTGCTAACCCACTTCACACCGCACCCTCACTGCTACCACATTGTCTTTGTTGCCCACCTTTTCACTTTCACTGTAGCACGCATTTTACAGGACACGGAGGCCTCTGCGTGAGTCCACAGCCTCCTCTTTTTTCCTCAAACACAAAAAAGAAAAACAACGATCTGCCCTTGCTACCGATCTGGATCTCTTGTGAAAACAGTCACATACAAATGCAAAGCTAGCCAATGATTAGGAGCATCTGCCAAACACCCACCTACCATATGCCTGTGTCACTCAGCCAAGGAGAAATACAGAAAAAAACATCTAAACATGTACACACAATACTAGAGAGCAAATTCAAATGCACACAATATTGAGAGAGAGGTCTAGAAACAGACACATGCACTTGAAAACACACATACAGTCACACTCAGAGGTATTCATACAGTAAACATTTATGAGCTGAGACATATTGCAGCTTAAACAGCAATATGACATAGAGAAAAATGACTGTGGCCCTGCAGTCAAGCACCAATCGCAGCAAGAACCTGTACAATATCAAAGACCCATTTTTAATTTTCAGCTTGTTTGTTTTTCGCCCCTTGTATCTTCCTTGCGTACTCCATTATATAATCTATTTTACTGATTTCCTGTTTTACCCAGAATGCAACAGAACCAAGACATAGGGCATGAACCTGCTGCATGTAACCATAGGTTAAGGAGCAGCAGCAGCAGCAGCAGCAGTGCAGAAACTCCAAGTGCTGCATGTGTCTTAGTCAATGAAGCATATTGTATTTCCTCTTCCTCTGCAGAGGATTTCTTCCCATATGGCTTTTAAATGTCAGTACAAAATGCTAAGACTAAAAAGAACTCCCTGCTCTTTGATTTCATGGAGTGATATGAAAATGTGTGTGAGTGCAGTGAAACATTTTCTGTCAAGCCTTGTTGTAGCTGCACTAAAAACATGTCAGGTTGTCCGCATATGGCTAATTACAGACAGGAATGAATGAAAAAAAAGTGCCACCAATCCACATGATGCTTGTTAACTGTTTTTAGTATGTGAGGTAGAAACTTAATCCCTACAAGACTCACTGATGTTTCTTTCTGTAGCCAATAATGTTCAGTACTGTGACCTGCATGTTTCATCCCCGGAGAGAGATTCTCCCTGCAGCATCAATAATCCATCAGATCCATTTTCTCCCTCTAGCTTTATTCTCTTTACAAGGTAGTGAATGTAAGCAATCTGTAGTCACGTTTCCAGATCAATGTGGAAATGAAACATTTATTGCTCTGATAACACGGATTGCTTGTGTTTTTACTGTAGCCTCTGTGGTGTTGGTTATTGGACATGTCACTGTGTTGTGTCTGACAGCTGACCCAGCAGGTCTGCATCTTCATCTGTCCGTTTTACCTTTTGCAAACCTGAACACAAGTCACGAGCTGTCAACAGGAGGAGAGAGGGAGAGCCTGGTCGCCATCTCAATTTTATGTGGGCTAGACCCTGCACATCCAACATTAATGTAACTTATATATGCACTTTGCATCAAAAAACCCAGTGTAACCCAAACTTGGGTGAACTTACACGTGTAAGCAGATTGTTAACTGCTGCATAATAAGAGACAATCAGTCTAGTCCAAAAGTGGTGAACTGATAACGTCAACAAACCGCCAGTGAGAAACTGAGAAGCATTTGTGTAATGGCACAAGCTGTTTGTGTTCTTTATGGTGTTATTTTAATTGAATAGAAAATGGGCAGTTTTGTCGCTTGTTTCCCAGGTTTTAACCATATCCTGTTTGTTGTCCAAAGCACAAAGAACTTGTACCAAAGACAGTGGAGCTGTAAGGTTAAGGATTACAGTCACCATTATTTTTCCAGGGTCTAATAACTGAATTTTAAGATCTCACAATAGGTGTGGAATACATTGAGAATGTAATTTGGATATGCTTAAACACTGATTTGTATTCAGAAACAGTTAGGTGTGCCCTTGAATGTGACAGAAACATGCTGTGGACACATACTTATAGGTGACCTTATTATAGTCATAGGCCGAAAGATGGCCAGCTGGAGTGTCCCATAAAACCGAGACAGTGCAAATTAAAATGTCACGATGCCTCACGATGTCACCCACTGAGTCAGCTACACTTCTTGCTCAAATGAAAGGCACTCGAACATAAGAGGCAAGATTGATCAGATAGACCTGAGAGGAGAGGAAGCAATGCGAGAAACATGAGCAGGTAGCTCGCATTCACTGAATTGCAAAGGGGGGGCGGGGGTGTGGACGAGATGAGACAATAAAGAATTAACCATCAAACTGTGCAAGCTGATAACTGTATGCTTGAGATGAAATGAGGATGCAGTGAAACGATAGACGCATTGTGAAGTACAAAAAAAATTTGAAGCCGGCATGGCCTGACAAAATGACCTTGAGCCGAGGTTTGAGGGGAGGCGAATGCTGAGCCAGGGGCACGGGGGCAGACAGAGAGGATTATGGGTGAGGTGGAGTGAGAAAGACAGCCAAGGAAGAGAGCTGAAGAGAGACTGGGACAGGCAAAGAGAGAGAGAGAGAGAAAGTAAAAATAGACAATGCGAGTGAGCAGAGGAAAGAGAAGACAAAAGACAAGAAGATCGGCTGTTTGATCAGAGTCCAGCCAATTACAGTCATGCATTATGAATGAGGAGAAACAAATTTACCTTTTGCCAGCATGACGACGGTGAGGCAGGGCAGACAGAGGTGCTCTGCTAAATGCCACCTCTGAAGTGTATTTGTACAAGCTCATGCAGTCCTGCCTAAGGAGGGGGTCGACTGACAGCCTGATTTACCCTCTCATTAGCGTACCCAGGAAGTAGCCCTGGCCTTGCACACTGGGCCGAATATTGACTGTGTCACCATGACTGCGTGACACGCCACTGCAGGCCAATCACCTTTAGCTGGTATTTTGGTGGCGACTGTAAACTATAATTTTCTTGATGCTGCATGCTCCACTGTGAGTCTACTGGCTGCTGCTTTTCAAATAAGTCTAATGGGCTGTGAAATTAGTTTTATCTCTGCACACATTATGGCTACCGAACAATTGTGGATTGTCTAGTCTCCCCAAAGGCCGGGTTTGGGAAATGCATTTTCACTCCAAATGATATACAGTGTGGTCGATATGGTCAATAAAAAAAAAAAAAAAAAACCTCTCTGATGCTCAATTTACATGTGCATGCTTCAGTTAAGACATATTTGACTAGCGTGTGTAGGTCTCAGTAAGACAGAAGTGTGTCTTCTGATTTGATTGGATGGATATTTCCGTCTCGTATGCACAAGTGGGCACAGGTGTCTGCATGACTACGCATTCACCTGTGCTCCTGCAGTCAAATTCACTCAAGGCATTTCTGCTTTGATTGAACCACAAAGGGACTGTGTGATGGATGGAAGATGAGACGTGCACTGACCTGTCACTTGAACCCCCCCCGTCCTCCTCCCGCTTCCTTCCTGACCCATGCCTGTGCAGTCTGCTCTCCCTAGGCAGCATCTGACATCCACGGCCCTGTCTTCTGCCCGACGCTCCTGTTCCTCATCCACACGTATAGCCTGTCGCTTTCCTCCAATCCCCTCCCAGCCACACTTCACTTCTCCTGTGCGGCAGTGACAGGAACCTCCTGTACCCCACCTGCATGCATAAACTCTAATGGTTTGTGGTCATCATCCGTGAACACTGTAGACGAGCCACCGCTTCTACAAACTGTTATCTGTATTTTCTTTTTTTTTTTTTTTTATTTTTCTTCAGAGCCTTAGGGTGCCATTTTGATCCAGAGTGAAGATATTACTTGAAGCCTGCCAGAGATAATGTGCTGAATAAGAGAGACGGAGCCCTGGAGCCCAGTAATCCAAACTGATACATCCTCACAGACAGCTTCCATACATCCATCTACAGAGACAAGTAGGAAATAATCTTCTGTCCCACCTCACCAGTCTTCCTCCATCTCCACTAAATTATTATCTCTCTGCTACAGTGTCACCTCTTTCTCTTTGTGCTGTGTTGAGTTCAGTTGTTGCGACATGGCAATATTCAGTCAGCCTTACTTTACACTGAATTTTAATGAATCAATAGGCAATTACTTAGGGAAGCTGTAGTGGTCGCAGAGGTCTGTTAGGGAGCACAGACTGGAAAAGTCATTCAGGTAATGATCCCATGGGTCCAGAGCAACAGCACAACTGAAGTCATTAAGGGAATGAATAGTTAAATTGAAGATTACAGTGTTTCAAAGCCATTTACCCAAATGGGTATAGAAGTGAATTAAAAGCTGAGGACAAACTTAACTTATCCAAAACCAAAACCGAAATATGAGAAGGAAGCTCAGTGGGATCTCAATGACAAGGACGTCTGGTGGCTCAGGCTGCTGGCGAGAGGGGTCAGAGGTCAACAGACTGCGCTCTGAACCCTAACCCTGTCTGAGAGAGGAGAATGACATTGCTGATAACACAAACAAGCTGAGGAGGTTAAGGCTTGTGGAATTATGAGTGTCACATGTGTCACACGGAGTAACAGACTCGCCACAGCAGCAGCTCTGTGAGTCTTGAACTAAATGTTAACAATGACAGTGTTATCGCAGTGATGTTTAACATGTAGGGTTTAGGGTATGTTTACCCCGTTAACTATCTTAATTTGGTGTGTTAGTGTAACAGGGTTTGTGCAGTGTGCGATTCCATCTGCTGTACATTCAGTATAATAAAGGTTTAGAGGTGTCCTCTCACTTTAGGTAAATACGCTGGTTGCTGCAGAACTTGGCCAGCTCATAAGATTTATGTCTGTGGTTGGCTGTTAAGTCCTGGACTCAGCACAAATGTCGCAAATTCACATATCCATGTCCTGTGTATGAGCATATTAGTGTTGAAATACTGCTAACAAGTGTAATAACTGGATGTGATACATTTTACAGAGCTAAATTGGCACTGCATAAAACATCATTGATCTTTTATGGCAGACTGAAACAGAGCCATCCATGAAGGGCCAACTGTATGACTGAGTCGTGTACTGAATATACTTCAAACAATGAATGCAGCAGAAAGATAGGCACAACACAACACAGAGACTTGAAAGGTTGCTTTAACTGACCAGTTTCAGTGTTGTCCAGTTGATCTGTGTCCATTAGCATCAAAGCAAAAGTTCATAACTAAACTTATGGCTTTGACTGCGATGCATCTGACAGTGATATTGCAAGAGCGTCATTCTGAGAAAATATACAATGGCATTCTCATTGCGCGGGATACTTTCCTATGTGCTTTTGTTGCTATTTGGCATCATCCACTTCACTCATGATTCACAATCACAGGCCTATTCATCAGCTGACTAGTTGCATTCAGTCATACTCATACAGGTATGCAGCATGGCCATTATAAGCTGCTGAGTCTCTTGATTTGTCTTGCTGTTGCAGCTCCCTCCACCTCCTCCACCACCACCTCATGTGTTAATACTAATTTAACTAATATGTAGTGTTTCTGGATGGTCTGTGTTTGTTCAAGGAATGCTACCCCCACTCCCATTAATACTCAGACCCTTTCAGAGCCTCTTCAAATAAGGGGGCATCTTTCATTAAATCCAACTGTATAATCACTTATTATCAATACACTGATAGTAGTGACAGTCATGGGAAAGAGAGTTATCAGAAGTGTCAAGTATCTACAAGGACAAACTGTGGACACGCAGGTCCATGTTTGCCACACTGTTACACCACACTATCAGGAATAGGTTTAGGTGTTGCACCAGTTCCAATGCACAGGAAGTGCCTTACAGGATCCTATCTTAGTGCCATCTCCCCCTCTTGTCCAGTAACTAACAATTTCTACCACTCTCTGCTTCCTAGTCAGCTGCAAAATTACAGATCACAGATTTGCTTACAGTCAAGAGAGGGAAGTGGATGGTTGGAGGGGAGACTGAAGGAGAGAGAGGCGAGAGATGGGAGGCAGAGAGTAATGGATAGGGAGAGCTGAGAAACTAAAAAAAATCCCAGACCTTCCGTAGTTGATGCATAAATTGAAATACAGCACGGACTGTTGAATGACGGCAGGGAGAGATGAGAAATGGCATATGCTAATTTAGGCTTATGTGCCTGAGATATCCCACGAGGGCCTTTTAATAATGCTGAGGCATTGTGACACTCAGGTGGCCCATGCTCATCACTGCTATAATGAAGAGAATATGCTAATAGCTGACTCATCTGCTGGAGGAAAAATTAAACAAAGTAAACAACACCTTTGCTGCTCCCTGTCAGAGTATGGAGGAGATGGACAGGAGTGAAGACAAGACGAGGGAGAGCCTGACATTAGCATGACTTTTTCCATGCAAATTCTCCAAAAATGAGATGCAGTTGATGTACAGCTAATGCCTCGGTGGCCTTCATTTTTTTCTCTGAAGGATTTCTTGAACATTTTTGAGACATTAAGTGAAAATCTTTCATGCATCAAAATCTGGACTCAAAGTCAGCAAGAAACTAGAGGCAAGCAGAGATAAGGTTGTGTGTAATACCCGTTTCTAATGAAACAGCTTTGTGTGAAAATGCTCAGAGCAGCCAGGAGGTTAACCCAAATGCTCAGATCAATAGACTGAATAAATGCTTGGGCTGGCACAACTCTGAGAGCTCCAGTAAAAGACTTACAGGACAGAGGGAACTTCCGATGCCCCGTCCACACTAGCACACTCCAGGAGATAACATAGAGAAAACTTGAGGTCAAAGCTTCGGTGGGGTAATCTGCTGTGAACAGCACACACAGGCTTTACCGTAATCCCAAAGTGTGTGCAGATTAACAAGTATATATGGTCCTCAAGAGGGCCCAAGCACAAATGGTTTCTCATGTTTTACTTAATGAGCAATATGTGCGAGCAACAATAAAGACGAAAGTGATACGGATCATATGCTAATATGGACTGAGGGGGTAAAAGTGAGATAGAGCACATTTCAAGCATGTTTCATTGCTATAGCAACAGCCTTTGTACTTGTGGAGGGAAGTGGGTGGTAGAAAAAAAAGAGCAAGAGTGAGAGGAGTGATGGAGAGAGAGAGAGAGAGAGAGAGAGAGAGAGAG
>JAOXYL010000100.1:15038216-15056895 GCA_028564955.1 Terapon puta | reverse complement strand
TGTTTTGTCAGTTTCATCTTTGACAGCCTCACCTGTTAACACACACACACACACACACACACACACACACACACACACACACACACACAGACACACACACACACACACAGAGAAACACACAGACACAGACACACACAGCATAGATACATTCATAGAAAAGGAAAAAAACACATTAATGTGATAACAGGGGTTTAAATATCATGATCTACACTATACACACACTCTACAGTAATACAGTACTGCACATGAAAGGTCACAGAGTCAGTGTGGTGTGAGCTTGCAGAAGAGCTTTGTGAGAAAATATGCAAAGCCAACGCAGTCTCATGTCATGAAATGAGCGTGAAGTGCAACGCATACATAATATGAGACACGCTCATCCAGCACAAATTGGATTATGTGCTGATTGAATAAACCAAATTGGGGGACATGAGCACAAACTTGAAACGCCATCTTCTGTGATAAGTTTGTTAACAAATCTGGTCAATGTTGGGGTCATTCTTACACGACTCAAATCATTTAATTAAAAGGAAAATCCTGGTACCCATTTCTGAGTCTCACATTTCTGTCCATTGTGATTTTTTGTTGTAATAACATGAATTACCTCCAACAAGAGATCACAGTGTCATGATAGATAAATAAAGTCACAGTGGACAAACATGGAGACAACACCTAGACTGACATTTTCTTAAGGTTTTAAGGTTGCTTTTGTCTATGTTAAGAAATTCTGAAAAACAGAATGCTAACTAAGCTAAACAAAGGTTGCTGGAGGTGGATGTGTATCTACCCAGCTGACTACTATGCTATTTTAATGTTTTATTAGGAAGGGCTGAAATGTTTTTGAACGGTACCCTGTGGAGTTTTTGACCACTCATAGTGCTATGGAGCTATGTTTTAACAGACAGCCGATGTTTTCAGACTACTCTGTCGATCTGCAGCTGGTAGCAATAACATGCAATGTCTAACAGTAAGACTGCTAGCAGGCAAACATAGATCTGAACATACAAGGATTTGAAATTCTTCGAATAAGCAGCTTTTGTTGGGCAATAAAGTTGTTGGGCAACATTTGTTGAACCTTAACCTGCCCATTTACGTCTTCACAACTGCTTGCTGGACAGTCAAATCGGTGGTTTTTCCATTTTTCAATCAATTATTTCAGTCACTTTCATTTTTAGACATTTTTGAGGAAAGGACAAAAAAAGGTGCTCTTTTCCCTACATTTCAACAATTACAATCCTTTCAGCTCGCCTTCCTGGTTTCGATGTCAGCACTTTTCATTTGGTCGAATGAACTCATCATGCAAACCAGTTCTGCTCATTTTGGGAAAATGCATTTCTTTGCTTTCGAGCAGGCAACACGCGTACATTTGACAAAAGACCAGGCCGGTTTGGGTGGCGCTGGGTGTGTCAGAAAAATGCCACTTCACTCCATGACAGACGCAGAATAAAAAGCAGTACCATCGCTCTGGTTGGCAGGGGGAGCGAAGTAGAGCAGCTCATCCAAGGGGTCGTCGTAAGCCTCGATGGAGTAGATGTGCTCGTAGTCCGGGTCGTTGGTGTTCACCACCACCCGCAGCTCACGGCCTGAGAGGAAAGCAACGCCACACAGGTCAGAGATCCCTCGCTCTGTCCGACAACCTCCAGGCTTCAAAGGGAAGGCTCAGAACAGTCAGTTACATAGAGCCTGGATATGCTGAGATACAGAATACATGTCGGATAAAAACACAAACGGAGTCCTCTGTTTTCTTGATGAGAAAACCACCCAGCGTTCAGAGGTCTCCAGACGTAGCACCACCAAGTTAAACCTGCTTGTTAGGGACGGACACACAGACAGACAAACAGATCGAGGCCGACAGGCAGAGGGACAGACGGACGCACTCACCCTCCTCACCCTTCACGGCCAGTTGTTGCTCTGGTGCAGGCCGAGCCCTGACCTCGGGCTGGGACCGACTTACTGGGCCTGAACCTGAGAGAGCCAGATAGGACAAGGAGGAGCGAACGGGGACACCGAGGGGAGCAGAGGCAGGATTCAGAGACCATGTAAGTGTTGCACAGGAGAAAAAAGGGGGATGGACCAGAAAGGTAACATGATGAAAAAAAAAGAGGAGACGAAGGACAGAACATTCTGGTAGTAAAACATTCACATCAGCCAAAAACAACCCCAAAGCACCAAAAAAAAATTATTCCACCGATTCCAAGACACACACCAGCTAAAAGGATTTACCAAGTTTTTGTAAGATCGCTTAACATGGGGCAATCGTCCAAAAACATCTGTAATCCATCAAGAATTCAAGCTACTGCTGTATGGACTTGTGTCAAACTCGAGTCAAACTTTTATTTTGACTTGAGTCCAAGTCAAATCAGTGCTGATTCAACTAAAGTCTGCAGACTCAAACTGTTACTGACTTGTACATTATGAAACACACAACTATTTATTAGTTCTTGATAAATAAACATGAGTAAAATGTTTGTTTTGGCCTCATTCTCTGTAACACTGCATATTGATTAACAGCCTGCCTCACCATCACTCATCTCATGCTGCTGCTTCATAACGCTGATGAGGCCTTGCATTGATTATCAAACACATTAGTTGAAATTTTGGGAAAGTTTCATTTATATAATTATAAGTAATCTAGTTTCAAAACTTAATGCTATTGGCTCTTTCACTGCGAAAACATGTCAGGTTGTTTTGAAAAACAAAAACAAACAAACAAACAGATTCATGCCATTCTTAAAATGAATAAACCAGAAGATGTTAGATTAATATTTCCCTTTAAGCACAGTGAAGAAACATGATTAATGGACTATTTAAAAATATCTAAGATATCCATCTCTGCAAATGAATCCTTAGATATTTTTTATTGGAGATGACCTTAGACAGACAATTGTGTCTAAGTGTCAAAGTTTATCATAAAGATCAATTTCATGTCAAACTGTTCATAAATGTGCCTGATACTGAAAACCGAAAGTAAATAAGAAACATCACTTAACAATGATGCAAAGCAGGGGATATTTATGATGTCTTTTTTGTATGCTTTTTTGTGAGGTTAAATGAGGATTTAACTCATTTCAAGTGCTCACATATTCTGAACGAGGTTAAATACATCATCACAAATAAATGTAATATCTGAGAACGACTGCTCTCACTACAGACTCTGCAGCAGCATATGTGGTATGGTACACTGCTGTGACTCATGCTAAGTCACAGCCCGTCTGTCCACCCTCCTCTCTTCTGCTGAAGCTGAATGGCTCACTCACCTCCACACGCTGAGGATCAGACAGATGGACAGGAAGGAAGAGAAAGAGAAAGAGAGGGAATGATAAAGGTCAGTGTAAAGAGTCACGGCATTGGCTGTAGTTCTCCACAGCTTTTTTTTTTGTATTACACTTTCATAAGAGTTTAACTGAGGCTGTGACTCATGTGCTGTGATTACCATCTGAGGTTCAACTTGGGGACAACTCTGTTATAAATTAGCAATGCATGCTGCACGAAAAAACTCACCACAGTGCTGACTCATCTCTGAGCGAACGTACTCTCTAACCTCATCCTCCTGAAATCAAAATACAGAGGGGAGCAGAGCAAAACACACTTACAAAATACAACCCTAATATCAACTCTGCGTAAATATGAGTGTGTGTGTATATGTGTGTGTGTGTGCAGTTTTGGTGTCAGCATCTTTGGATTGAGCCCTGCGGTTAAGGCTTGAGCACTGACCGTCATGCCTGCATCTCCTCTATCTCCCTTGGCTCCATCTGGGCCCAGCTCTCCCTGCAACATGGACAGGTATTAGGACACATACGACCCACAGAGAGGCTTGCAGCACATTAATTCATTCGACTGAGACCAAGTACAGCATGTGAACTAAATGCAAAGTCAAAGTGAAAGGTTAAATCAGCGATAGTTACTTAGACAGACACTTGGAATAATAAGATATATTTGTATAAGGCAAAGAAAGGTTTAATAGTAAATTAGTATCTTTTTAAATAAACAATTTTTGCTCCATGCGAAATGTAAGTGTAATGGGTGATTGTTTACGAACACACAAGAAGAGAGTTTGGCCCTCTATGAAAAATGTCACACTTAAGTTCAATAAGTAATCCAGTGCTGTGTGACGACAAGACTTTTGGGTATTTCTGATAAGGGTCCTGAGACCCTCAGCAATTACTACAATTAAATGTTAAGAAACAGCCAAGTGACAAGCGTGACTAACCGGCTCTCCTCGCTCCCCCGGGATCCCTGGGATACCACGTGGACCTACTGTGGCAGGACCGGCTGGACCCCTCTCCCCCTGACATGCAGACAGAACATGATTACAACATGTCTACACAGGTGTAGTATAAATTTTACATTAAGAATAAAGGTTGAAATAAATATATTTATTATAATTTCTATGTAATTATAAGTCCTTGTACACTAATGCTAATTTTAATCCACTGTAGATAAGTGCATTTACCTGTACATGTTGTTTGGTATCACAAATATTTGCACTTGCTGCTTCTTGCACTTCTGATTAGATGCTAAACTGCATTTCATTACTCTGTACTATACATGTGTAATGACAATAAAGTTGAATCTAATCCAGACCTGGGCAAACTGTTCCACAAAGGGCCGGTGTGGCTGCAGGTTTTTGTTCCAACCAACCAAGAGCACACACTTTGACTAATCAAGTGTCTGAAGACTGAGATCACTTGATTAAATGAGTCAAGTCTGGTGTGCTGCTGCTTGGTTGGAAAGAAAACCTGCGTCCACACTGGCCCTTTGAGGAACAGTTTGCCCAGGTATGATCTAATCTAATCTAAAAAGGTTCACAATGATGCAGAATTCAAGGCTGCAGTGAAAACATATTTCATACAGTCATGATGCAGGTCATTGTTTTTAAGGCACATGCATATTACATTACATTACATATAGTTAATCAATGTATGTGATAACTTTGTGCATGCAGGTGTTTTTTCTCATACAACAGACGTTTTGTGACCAGAAGAATGGGAATATTTTGGTTTTACCATTTCCTTTATGTCCATAACCAGGTTCCTCCTCTATATTGTAAATCGTGTCATTATATGCTTACAGTTTTTATATATTAAGAGTTTGTTGCTTAATAGATAGAATGATCTGCCTCCCTTACAGGCTGCACCAAGCTTATAATTATACCTCAGGAATAGATTGCAGCTATGTTGAATCATGAGAGCGTCTGAGTTTGAAAAAAAAAAGGTTGCATCCATCAGAGACTCAGTGTTGCCCTGCTCTCCTGTCACCAGCTTTCTTTACTTACCTGATGACGCAGCAGACAAGCCAGTCAAACTCAGGACCCATCAAAATGTCAATCATCACAAAGCAAAGTGTAACAGTAAAAAAAAAAAAACTACGAGTCAGGTGAGGAGACTGTATTCTTTTAAAATCAGCCATCATTACTTTTAATGTCTAAACTGTCAAAAACAAAAGTTTTATCTTTGCTGCAACCACTCAGACACATTGTACCATTATTTTGTGCACTATTGTGTCTATTTTAGCTTCCATTAGACAGTATCTCACCTTCACATCCTTGCACAGGTACAACTCATTGTAAAAGTATTTAAATGCCATTACATCCCTTTGTATCTTCTCTTTAACAGACCTCTGCCCGCACAGAGAGATCATGTGAAAAATGTGTAGAATTAGCCATCATCAAACACGAGGAGTCACCTTCTGCCCTTGGAGCCCCTCCGGTCCTTTAGCACCAGCGGGACCCTGAGGGCCAGTTAGACCCGGAGCCCCATCAGCTCCTCTGGGTCCAGGAGGACCAGGTATTCCAGACGGACCCTACACAAAGCAGAGACAGGTACGTATTATCAGGCAGCTCTGAGGATGAGTGGTGTTGTGCTTCAGATTTTACATCCCTGATATGGAGATTAGCAGCATCATTGCGGTTATAAATCGACTACTGTAAACCACCACAACAAACTCACCCTTTCGCCTTTCTCTCCCTGAGCCCCTTTGGGTCCTGCGAGCCCATCAAAACCGCGGTCACCCTATGCAGACAAACAAAATCAGTTCTGCATTTTGCATTTGGTCGCAGTTTTTGAAAAAAGAAAAGGTTACACAACACTTACCTTGGGGCCGACTAACCCTTCTTTTCCGGGGGTTCCTGGGGCCCCAGCAGGTCCGACTTCTCCCTGGAAAACACAGTGAGGTGTGAGTGTAGATGTCCAATCTTAAAGCAGAAGATAGAGGCATATAATACACAACACAGTACCACAGATATTACTCCTACCTGTTCACCTTTTCTTCCTGGTAAACCTGATCGTCCATTAAGTCCAGCATCCCCCTGAATACAAACATTCATTTTCAAGTACTTCAACATATAATCATAACAAACGTGTATTATTTAATTCACAAGCCAAGCATGCCACCTGTCAGCACTGGAACGTTAACATGCTTCTGTTTATCTGGTCTTTATTTGGACAGAAAAAAACGCTGCAGTGTCAAAATCCCAGTGGGTATCAAATTATCACTATTATTTCCACACCTCTTCCTCCCACCAAATCACATTTTCTCTGTCTGTCTCAGTCCTACCTTCTCTCCCTTGGGTCCATCGCCTCCACAAAGCCCCTTGGGTCCTCGGTCACCCTGGAAACGCATAAGTTGAAGAGTGTGTGAGTCACAAAGGGACAAAATGCACCGATTCAGCCAGACAGAGAGCCCATCCACAGACAGACAGTCCTCCTGCTTTACACTCAGTCTGAATAACTGTGCATGAGCACTCAAACACACACACACACACACACATACACACACTGTGTGAACCACCTTGTGTACTGAGCTCAGAACAGCAACAGAAATGATCCAGAGCTGGATGCTCTAATTTTCCTGATAAAGGGGGTTTGGACAGAAGCAACATAAGTGGCCATACAGCTGCAGAAGACTGAGAGTGAAACATGTTGTTCGGTCGCAGCACACTAAATTCACATTCACCTGTCTCATCTACAAATGCATAGAGCAGAGCAGAGCACTTTTAAAACACACCAATTAATATTTGGTATGCTGTTTCTATTAATCTGTACAATAACTCCAGTATAAAAACATTAATTTGCCACTCTCAGGGGCATTATTGACCATTTCTTGTTTCCAGAAAGTTAGTGGTCCATAATTGTAAAATTGTCTTTTGACGTTATATTTATTATTATATTTTGTGGGGAGCAACCAAAAATATTAATCTGTGCTCTTCAGAGATGTTCGCAGAATATCGTTACTGACAGAGCCAGACGGATCAGTCTTCCTGATTCCTATCTATATGCTGAGATATGCTGACAGATTAGAAGCTTCAGACTGGTATGGTAATACATACATTTCTCAAATGTCAAAATATTCTTTAGAGCTTCTATATCTCATCCCACTGAATGATTTTAAAATATATGTTATTGCTGTTTGTAGGGACTTGCTGTGGTTATTACACGTCTTCTCTCTGTATTTCACTCTCTCCTGCATCTTTATATTACCTAATTAAGATAAGATTATTATTATGATACAAAAAATACATATTTTTGATTTCTTAGGTCACTGAAATGAATTAATGAACTAGAAGAAAATACTGTTTTTTAAAATCATGCTGCGCAAAGTACCCATTTTCAAGTGTTAATCATCATAATGTTACGGGGGCAAACAAATATCCCGCAGGGATATCTTTAACACACTTTGTATAATCCGCTGCAATCATATCAATTTTATGTTATTATCAAGTTGTGACCGTCATCGCAGACCCCTGAATGGTTGAAACCACACAGGACGAACAGAGCACACACATGCGCGCACACACACACCTACATAGAAAATACCTTGATTCCTCTCATTCCTACGATACCAATCTCTCCCTTCTCCCCCTTACGCCCTGGCAGCCCATCTTTTCCTGGTAATCCCTGGAGGAAAGAAATAGATATTGTCCATTGTTCTGTCAGTTAAAGCAAGAATAAAACATACCCAAAAATCTGCATTTGGATGGAAGAAACACCACAGACCAATTCACCAGGTACTCCAGGTTGGCCGGCTTCTCCCTGCAGCGAGAAGGCAGAATTATAGTAATTAGAGCAGTAAAATGACTACCTGTACTGATTACTGACTAGTGTTGGTATGAATTATGGCACTGATTTAATCACAATGATCATCCACGTTCTGTGTGACTTGCCTTCTGTCCACCGGGACCACGGGCTCCCGGGAATCCAGTGGATCCTCGTTCTCCAGGCTCTCCTCTAAGACCCTGGTGTGAAACACACCACACACACAAGAAATTTTCATATTGATCACTTGTAATATCACTGCAGTTACATTTTAGCTAAGCTTTTGGTTACTGCACTGTCAGACTGTTCTTTAAATGTCATTGTTAAGAGACCGATATTTCTGGTTTGACTATTAAATAACACCTGATGCCTGACGCTGCATCCACACTCCTTATGACAATATATCATCCAACTTTAATTTAGATTAAGTACTTTAAAAAAGGAAAAGTATCTGAGACAACCTGTGAATTACTCAATCAAGAAAATGTATTGGTAACAATTCTGATGATCAATTAATTGTTATTAATTGTTATTTTATGTGTCACAAATTGTATGGTGCCTTTTGTTTTATGTTTGTGAAAATTGAAAATCTTTGCATTTTGAATTGCTGATTGGATTAAAGTAGAAATATGAAGTATTTAGGAAATTCAGGAAATTCTTCATTATAACCCTATTGAATTCCTCAGAATTAATAAATATGTTAACAGTCTAAAACTCTAACATGTGTTCTGGAAAGAATAAACACACGTACTTGCTCCCCTGAAGGACCCTCTTCACCCTTCACCCCCTTTTCTCCCTGCACACCTTTAGGTCCCCGGCCACCCTAAAGTGGAACAAAATCCATAATAAGCAAAACTAAATACTTACTGTAAGAGCAAAAGTGGAAATGTGACCATATCAAACATTTAGAGCCATCCAGGTGTTCACTGACTGTTTCTCCTTTGTTGCCCTTTTCTCCAGGAGGTCCTCCCACCAGCACTGTGTCCCCCTGTGAGTGACAGCACAGCTGTAAACGTCCAATTCACACCAAAAGCCAAAATACCCACATACAATGTCACTTTCTGTTACCTTTCTTAGGCTGTGTCACTTAGTATGGTATCACAGCTCATTATTATTGTGAGTATTCATATATTCCTCCTGCTCTCAACAGGGCAAATCTCATGAAAGAGCTCTTTCGAAAACTGCTGCTGACACAAATATGGCTTATTTTCCTCTTTTTCATTTTCTTTGTCACTGTCTTTTACAAATATAAACAAATACACTGGCAACATGGAGAGAGCAAGGGAGGGAGAGAGAGAAAGAGGGAGAGCAGCACTGGAGCTTATTAGATATTAAAATGCACACACCTTCTCTCCTTTGTCACCTTGCAGCCCAGCGTCTCCCTGAAAAAGAGATTGAGAGCAAAACATTTCATTCAGGCGTGTCAATTTAATTCACTACTTTACACGAGCAGAGAGCTCGAGGGACGCGGCCAGCATGATGACACATAAAAATGGGAAAAGGACTGGTCGTATTCACCTTCTCTCCACGAGCACCCCGAAGCCCTGGAGGACCCTGATGAAACAAACACACAAAGTCACACACACGCACACACCATACTATGTTATATACTGTATGTCTGCAAACTGATCACAGGATTTCTTTTGATCTTGCTTTGAATTAAGTACATTGCAACAACATTAATGAGTCCAATTGAATAATTAGTTTACAATTCAGAAAATACAGCATGTCCATCTGCAGCTCTTTTGTCAAAAGAATATAGATTCATGTTTGACTGTTTGCTGTTATGGAAAATACAACCCTAAAAGCTTCAGTGCACCGTGTGCTCCTCAGCGACAGATAAAAAAGGAAACATTTATTTACCGTTGGCCCTCTCTCACCATCCAAGCCAGCACGGCCTTCCTCTCCCTAAGACATGATGGATAGGGAAAGGCACACAAATGCACAAGTGTTTGTATCTTCCGGGGACTAATTCATATTAGATAACATCTTCGTTGATACAGTGATGTAACCGATGTCTTACTCGGGGGCCTGAATCTCCTCTCTCTCCTCTGGGACCAGGGACTCCAACGCCAACTTCCCCCTGGCAACAGAAATAATATGTACACCCTTCATATGAGTCCATTAATATTTAAAGCAGGCAGACAGAAATATGTATCAGCCTGGATAGTCACCTTGTCGCCTTTGACCCCATTGGTTCCAGGAGAGCCCTGGAAAACAATGTATGCATCGTTTAAGTCATAAATTGTCCTGTTCCCTCTTTGTCTGTCAGACCTATTACTTTGAAAATATTCACCCAGTAGGCCCCATTGAAAATATTAATAAATTGTAATGAAAAATACTGCATAACAAACCTATAATCCAAGATTCCTGCAGGTTCAAAATCAGCACTAAATATGGTTACTTTTAGCTCAACTTAATCGCAGTGGATAAAAACAAAACTCACTGTCTCTCCAACAGGCCCGGGAGGACCTGGAGGTCCTACATTTCCTACACGGCCTGCAAAGCCTTGGAGACCCTGAAAACAAGAACTCAACAGCTGAAAACCATACCACGAAGATTACGACAGAAAGCATACAAAACTGTTTAATCAGTAGCGACACCAACCCTTTCCCCTGGAGGTCCAGGAGGTCCGAGTTGTCCAGTTTCTCCCCTCAGGCCAGCCAGCCCAGCGTCGCCCGGCTTCCCCTGTAGCCCAGGAGGGCCAGCTGGACCAGGGAGGCCTGGATCTCCCTAAAATTGAGTAACAGTTTGACTTTTTACCCATGGCACTTTTATCAACTTATTTGAGAGGGACCACATGTTGTTACTCACCTTTAAACCTTGAGGTCCAATCCGACCAGGAGGACCTGCCAGTCCAATGCCCTTTTCTCCCTGCAACATATATCTGGTCATAACTGTGTCATGGATCATGTTTGATTTCAGGCTAATTGATAAAACACTAAACGAATGCTGACCTTATCCCCCTTTGGCCCAGGAGATCCCTGTGTCCCCTGCAAGCAAACATGGAGATGTAAAACAAGGAATGATATGACCCCTTCACATAACATAACAAGAACAACAATACATAATGCAAAAATAGTACAGCAAAAAGTTTTATTAATTAATATAAGTTATAAAGTGGCAGGTTGTTTAAATAGTGCTGCTCAATTTTGCAGGCCCGGCAATGATTTCCATTCATTACTATGCAGGTGAAGACATGTTTGGTCATTATAGTTAACATGCCTCGTTAACCTCAAGGGCGATAAATAATCAAAACCTGGAGCATCAGTGGAGATTATAGTTGGCAATTTTATATAAAAGGTCTAGAGACCTTAATCACACTGTGAAAGACGGTTGATTAAGGTAAGATTAAGCATTTGGACTGGTTTCATCCATGGACTGGTTTCTGGCTGTAACAGCATATTGAGCCAACTAAATAATATTTATCAAGAATATTAAATGAAAACTGTCAAGTGTAGCACACTTTGTTAGCTGCTTTATTAAGATCACGAAAACATAGTGCAAAGAAAACAATACATCTGCTTAATAACTGATAACAGTTCCCATATGTACAAAGATCAAAGGCCAACTCTACAAAGTTCAGATCTACAGTGTAAATATAAGTAAATGCAAAAATGTCAGATTCTTAATCCAGAAAACAAACAGGCCTTGGAATCTGATTACTTACATCTTCTCCAGGCTCTCCTGACTCACCGGGCACTCCCTAGTAATGACGAAAGATAGCACTTTGTCAGAGTGTTGTTATGTTAACAGGAAGTGTAAATGTGTTGCTCTCCAGCGCGGTGATACTCACTCTCTCTCCTTTGGTGCCAGCAGCACCTTTGTCTCCCCTGTTACCCTGAAAGAAAGTAGGAATCATACAAGTACATTTTCACCCTGTTCCTGACAGAGAGTGAGCCTTCATTGCCGACTGTTTGATTTGACTCACCTTTTCTCCGGGTCCACCTCTCTCTCCAGCCGTGCCCGGCAGTGTTTGACCAGGAAGACCCTACATCAATCACATGTAGGACAGTGATGTCATCTGCATTGAGCTACTCTGTTATGCTTCATTTATATATAGTCTTTCTTTTCTGAATTAATCGAGTGTTATATGCCTTCATGTTCAATACAAAAAAAAGTAAATGTAAAAATAATGTAATGTATGTATGTAGCTACTTCCATGTTAAGGCCAATAACAGTAATTCACCTTCTCTCCTTTGACTCCTGGGGGTCCAGCAACAGCCTGTAAAAGTGCAGAGAAAAGAAGGAATTAATAGTAATAGTAATTACATGTGCTGCATAGCATGGGTTCTTGCTCATGAAAATACATGAATGTGGAGTTAAAAGCCTCGGAATTTACGCATCGTATAACCCAAGCATTAGCTTTTGCCACATTCAAAGACTAAGAGCCTTAACGTCTTTGGCAAAGGCAGCTGAGAAATACTCCAGCTGCCTAACCAATACACTACACCAGACCAATCTTTCCTGCTCTGCAGTGGGTTAACTTGTTAATATGAAAGTTAATATTATGCCCGTTCAATTCTACTTGGCAATATTGAAAAAAACACAAGCCCATTATTTGTTATTGAGTAGTTTTTTATGTCAAAACATTTTTATGGCCTGTGTCTAGAGAAAGACAACTCCCAAAAAAGTTGTCTGAGAGGAGAGATGAGGCCATAGTTCTGGGACTTAGACAGACAACCACATTTTAGAAAGCTTTAAATGAATCAAAGTCTGTTGCAGCCATGGAGATGAAAACTGTGTGTGTGTGTGTGTGTGCGTGTGTGTTTGCGTGTGTGTTTGTGCACAACTGGTGACAACACTGAGCAGATGGACAAGTGCTGCCTGGTTATTTATCAAACTGGTGAACTTGCTGACAGTGTCACCGTGTCTCTGTCCAAGGTGCTGAACCTGCGGCTGTCAGCAGTGAGGGAGCTGTTCAGGACACTCGTCACGATTCACGTCAAAACTGCAAACAGCCGGAACGGCGGCGAATAATGAGAACTTGACCAGCAAGCTCCATCTTTGGGTCTTTTCTTACCAACTGAGAAAACTGCATCACCAAGCAACCATAAGATCTGGCAGCACACCTGATCGACTCATGATGTGCATGACAAAAAGCTCCAGGCCACAAAGTCTGACTGCTCCTGGCTCAGATGAGGGGGAATCTGTTGCAGTCCAGTGCATTTCATTTTTAAAGATGAGGCCAGGTGCACACATAGGTTACGTTTGGTAGCAGGTAACTAAATGTGTATATGATGTTGGCATGTGCAGTATAATGATATTGATACTGCAAATAAAAACTGACTATCTCTATGTGATCTTTTCTGTTTTTAGTCTCCCTGAGCTGAATTGTGGCTTAATTGAGATCCTCATGGGCAGAACTGGCACAGACTTTGTCAGGCTGAGCTAATCCCCATTAACAGATGTCTACAGTCCTTCAAATACAGAAAACTGGCAGGCAATAATGTTTCAGTGGTGAGGTGGTTTCCATTTGAAGGTCAAAAAGTGCTGATAAATGAACTGGAGATCAGGTATACAGTCTACCAAAGTGAATTTTTCGCCCAAAGTGTTGCAGCTTGTACCTTGTACAGTGAAAAATTTCAGTTCATAGAAATGCAATCCATGGATATCTTGAAACAGCTACGCTGGAACATCCAGTTCACTCATGATCATGCATGATAAGATGAAGAGCTTCTCAAGGTTACACCTTAACACACACTCCTTTGTGAAAAAGCTATAGCGGCACAGAACACTTTTCTCCAATCTTGTCCAGGCTCTCTTTCTACTTACATATAATAATAATAAAGTTCTGAATAGATCCTGATCAGCCACAGACATTGTTTGCTTCTCACATAATACAAGAATGTATACACGACAATCCAGACCAACTTGTGCCACTTGCAGACTGACAGGCTGTTAAAGTGCTTTAATAGAACACTCGAGGCAATTATCCATAAACTCAGGCAAGGATTTAGCCAAAATTCACATTCACATTGGTTATTTTTAGAGTGGGAGGAACAGCCTTCCTCAGCCCCCTCCTCACTCCTTTAAGCTACAATTGCACAAAAACAACCTCCAGGGCTGTGCTGCACCAGATAACATAGACCTGTGAGAGGAGTGTGAACACAAGAAATAGTGACTAAATATGTTTTAGACATGACAAAACTCATTTTACTGGGTCAGAGAGTAACAGAGAGTTTGTTCTTTGAATGCCAATCAATAACAGAGAAATCCCACTGGGACAAGTTGCACGGGAAGATGAAGTTCTTGTATTACTGCCTAATCCAAGCTCAAAATAGTCACCAAATGGCAAGGGATATAAATATTACAGTTGGCGTCTCCCTAACACTATTCAATTCAATTTACAACTAGCTGCTTGTGAAAGTTAGGGAGAAATGTCAGAATTAGGACCAAATATTGCAATATTTTTTCACACAGATCTTTTATCACTTTCAACGACCCACTGAGCAGAGGTAGCTGCGTGACCACGAGCATTGACCAGGTTAGAAAACAGGCAACCTGATCATTTGCATGTTCAGAAGCAAAGCTTTGTTCAGCCAGAGCTGGTATAACATCACAGCACAATGCTGCCATGTTTGACGTTGTTTTGTAGAACACAATTTGTGACTCAATGGAAACCTCCCAAAAGTCTGCCTCGCCTATTGTATTGACTTTACTGGAGTCAGACAGAAAATATGAATTGTTTTCTGTTTTTCAGCTGTTTGGAGCGCTCGGTGTGTTCCTCTCCCTCCAGTCCAATCACACTGCTCCAGTGCCCTCAGAGACATCAGAGTCAAAATATCAGTTTCTAGAGACAGCTAGCAGCAGCACGCAAGTTACTAACAGCAGGACTCCCAGCCAACTTTAAAAAGCGTAGAAATAGCAGGGGAATGTATTTGGAACACCAACCAGCCGCAGCCCCAGGTGGACACACAGTGGCAGCTTGACCACGGCCTCTGAAGGAAGACTCAGAGCAGGACCACCTAGTGCTGTATATCAGATGTAAACTCTCGCAGTGGGAGTCTAATAATAGTACCACAGAAATATTTTTTCATCTCTTCAGGCAGCAAATCATTTTGTAGCTGTTAAAGCAACCACAGAGCCAATTTCATTGACTGTCCTTTTAGCTAGAGGCTTCTAGGTAGATACAGCGTGTTCTCACCTTCCCCGGAGGACCGCTGTCTCCCTGCTCCCCCTTTAAGCCGTTCTGGCCTGGAGGTCCAGCGATACCCTAAGGATCAAATTTACAATGATGACACAGAGGTGGACCTGATAAAAGCAGCACAGCGCACGCTACTAATACCGTCGACTACGGAAACACGAACACAAACATTAGCATGTGAACACACCTGCTTTCCTGGTAATCCTGGTATTCCTTCTTTGCCAGGCACCCCATCTCTGCCAGGCACTCCTGGTTTACCTGCTTCACCCTGAGGAACAGCAAATACTTTGGTGTGTAATAAAAGAATAAATGCGTCAAAATGAAATAGTGTTAGAAACATTGGCTGTAGTGGCCTCTTAATAAAAAGTCAGTGTGGCGCACATGCTGCACTGAGGGAACTGCTTGTTTTTCAGTCGAAGGTATAACAAATCACAACAAGCAGCTGAAGCCACCATTGATCAAAAAAAGCTCGGTACACATGTTCTGGAATTTTTCTTTTGCTTACCTTCCTATTTTCAGTTATCACTACAATGCCTCAGGCTAAAAACTTTTCTTCAGTTCTGCACTTCCCTCACTCTGCTCAACACTGCAGCAACAGTAGCCAGACCAGGATTGTATACTCACCACCTGCCCTGGCAGTCCTGGGGGGCCCTGTGGACCCTGCAGGGGAGAAATAAATACAGTGGTACAAAGGAACACAATATGATACAGGAGCATGAGTTTTTTTCAATGAATTTCATGACAAAAAGTGAAAGCACTTTTTCCCTGAAGAGAAGCTGTGATTAATGGGAACACTTACTACAGCTCCTGGAGGACCCGGTGGTCCTGGCAGACCCGTGCTCCCTTGGGCACCGGGAGGACCCTGCAGAATGGAAAAATAACCTCACACACTGCAGATCTGTTGTACATCTTCACTGTCTAGACTGTAATGTGAATAGATAGTAAAGTCACTTAATCTCTGGTCTAAAGATGTTAAACACAACTAGAGCTGTGTTACCTGGACACCAACACCCGGCTCTCCTTGATTACCCTGTGAAGAATAAACTGTTTTATGCCTTTGGCCAAGTAACTAACAAGAATTTAAGAATACATGCCACAATAGGTAGCACACTGAGATGTTGAAAACTCACCTTCACACCTGCAGGACCTGGAGACCCGTTGGGACCCATGGGGCCCTAATTGAAACACACATTACCAACATGTAAACTGCTGCTGGTAATCGGAGTCTGTGAATTTGTATGCATGCTTCGTCATGCCTGTGATACGTACAGTAGGACCCCTTATGCCAGGCTCTCCTGGGTTTCCCTAGAAGAAGAGTATAAAGTCAGGAGAGCAAATACGTACATTCTCATCATGAAATCCATCTAAGAAAAGTGATTGACACCACTACTCTTGTGTTTGTCATTAAACGTGACTTCCTGGAGTCTCCGCTGATTGCCTGTCACCGCACAGCGACGGCACTCCAGGAAGTCCCTGCGCCCTGTTAACAAACAGCCCAGCACATCACGCATATTTATGCAGAAATGTTTGAAAAAACTGAGCACATAAAAAGGCATGTGTCTTTTTAAGTACCCAAAATGGGACAACATGGAGTGAACATGAATAATACACAGACGTGGCACAGACTAACATAAGCATCTCTCTGGGAGGCACAAATATACAAACACATAAATATCTGACTGACTTGTGACAACAGGTACGACCACAAAGGATCAACAATGTCAACAAAGAGACACTCACATGGTAAGCTCTGAAAAATCAGTGCTGTGAGAGGGATAAGCACACAACAGACAGCAGGCACAGCTGCATGCACGATAAGCAGACTCAAGCGAATTGACAACACAGTACTTTTTGGAGTCCACCCAATTTAATATTCCCCCCTACGACTGAACGTTGGATCATGGTGAAAGCTTTAGTTTAATTTATCAGCTCCTTTAAAAAATCTATGTTTTTTTAAACACACTTAATATTCAACTTCAGAACTCAATTCTTGAGTTGATGTGGATTCTTTGGGGACAAGTGGTGTCGATTAATATTTCACGATGAACTGATCAAGGTCTGTATGTTATCCCAGACCCCCTGCTCCCAGGAGGATGTTTCCAATACAAATGAATTCAGATTAAAGTGGTGAAATCTGCCTTGGAGGCATATGATGGTGTGTGCATCCTGATGACAGGTTGGTCTGGTCTGTTGTTGTTAAATATGAATACATCTTTCTAGCCACTTGCTGTCTAAGACAAAGCCTACTGGTATATCTTCAGCTTCGGACCATTTCCACTTTCCACATTTCCACTCCCTCTTGTATCCAGTACCTCAGGGACAGGTTCCCCCAGCCCTCCCTCCCCAGAAGTCAAGCATGCCAGCCAGCAGCAGAGAACCTACCGGTCTGCCTAGAACTCCTGGGAACCCAGGCAGGCCCTGGAGAGGATGAAAGACAGAGGACGGAGGATGACAGGGGGGTGGGGTGGACAGGTGGGTGGAGAACAGTGATGGGAGAGGGGAAACAGACAACATATAAAAGGAAATGGACAGAATGAGGCACATATGAGGACAGTGAGGAAGTTCAGAGAGTGAGGAGTTAGCCGCACAGCTGCAAAAGGTTGCTCTCTAAAGATCTATGAAGCCTCGGCCCAAGAGGGGGAAAAGAGAGCTCCGTCAGCTTAGTATTTGCAGCCAACCCAGTGGTTTTCTCTGGAGATCAAGCCTAACCCTTTGCTGGGTTACTGGTTACTCACTGGTTGGCCTCGAGCACCAGCGGGCCCTGTTGGGCCCTGCTCCAACATGAAGGGAAGGAAAACAAAAAATGTGAGGAAATTTTTAATACCTCTTCTCTTTACATCTGTTCCTGAACCCACAAAGTAATCATGACATATATGAAATAATATTTGATCAAATGTGAGTTTGAGCTACTTTAGTGATCTAAATAAAAAAAGGTGAAATCTCAATGTGTCCTCTGATGTCAACTGGGATCCTGCTGGTTTCATACTTTCAAAAAGTTGAGCAGGTGCATTACATTGTTCCTATGAATTAATACTATTTACATACATAATAATGAGTGGTATTATATAATATATATATCTTAATTATGGTATATGATAAAAATAAATGTTTTTATTCTCATAAAAAAAAACTTACACTTACCAAGTTTTGGGAGAAATATGCACCAAATATTTACACAAGTGTCTCGAAACCAATTTCTATGTCATGCTATCATGCTTGTAAAAAAACACACACACACACACACATTAAAAAGCACAAATGTCAATTTAAATGTCATCTCCACCTTCAGAAGTACAGCTTAACTCAAGCTGAATGCTTCACACTTACCGGCTTCCCATCCTGCCCAGGTTTTCCTGGTTCTCCTGGAGATCCCTGAAATGAGGAAACACAGATTGCTTCTTCTAAAAAATGTCATAACAACAGTGCCATCCATCCATCATCTTCCGCTTTTCCGGGGGCCGGGTCGCGGGGGCAGCAGTCTAAGCAGGGAAACCCAGACCTC
>JAOXYL010000100.1:15002790-15037392 GCA_028564955.1 Terapon puta | reverse complement strand
AGGGAAAAAAGGGGGTAAGAAACCTCAGGGAGAGCCACAGAGGAGGGATCCCTCTCCCAGGATGGACAGACGTGCAGAGGATGTCACGTATACAGAACAAGTCAACAACATTTTTACAATTTCGATGACAAAATGTGCGTCGTAGCATGAAGTCCCCACAGTGTCACTACATTAACAACGAGAAAGAGGAGGACTTTACCTTTTGACCTGGTGGTCCTGCTGGTCCCGCTAGTCCGACTTTACCCTGGAAAAGAGAACAAACTCTCAGTTCTGGGTGTAAGTGTAAATAAATAGCTTCTCAGTGCTTTGATGGAGAACCAAAGTAACATCAATGTAATATAAACACTTACAGGTTCTCCTTTGTCACCTTTCTCTCCAGACAGCCCCTGAAATACAGAAATACACAATATTGACAGACTCATGGCCAGTCCAGGAAAAAATCTACTCTCTTTACCCAACTCTCTTATTCACCTTTTCCCCTGGTCTTCCAGCCTCCCCCAATTCCCCAGCTCGCCCAGGAACTCCTGGAATTCCTGGCTTGCCTGGCTCTCCAGCAGGCCCTGGGGGTCCCTCTGGCCCTCGCTCTCCAATGGCTCTACCTGGCGGCCCAGCCGGTCCCGTGGGTCCTCGCTCCCCTTGGTCCCCTTTGGTTCCTCTCTCTCCTGGAGCACCACGAGTACCCTGATGCACAACAGGAAATGAAAAAGAAGAAGGAAACAAACAGTTATGATTTTTAAATATTTTCGATTACACTCATTAGACATTTTAAGAAGGGTGTCCTTAGTCATACTTACATCTAAACCAGGCATTCCTCTTTGTCCAGCCTCACCCCTGTCTCCTTTTTCACCTCTCTCTGCCTTTGGCACTGTAAGAGACATCAGTGTGTCCTTCCTGTCCACAACCTGCTTCAGATCTGTCACCTGTGTGTAGGGAAAGAAAGGAAAATACTTGGCACGACCTTCATAACTCTCAGGTATCAGTGCTGGTTTGTGAAATGCTTTACACCTTGGCTAAACACTTTTATCTAAGCAGCTGGAAAGTTGCTTGTAATCAGTATCTTTTGTGTCACTTTCACCTGCAGAGCACCAAAAGTACAGGCTCTAACAGTCATTTTAAAATGAACTCATAAATGAACTCTCAAATGAAATATCTAGTTTCTCAGTGACTGATTGAGAATACTAAATGAGGGCAAAAACTCCTCCACACTGACAAGAAGTGAGTCATAGACCTGCAGCGCCTGCCCTCGGTCTCTGTTTACAACATTAAGCGCCACATGCTGCTGAGGTTTTAAACTACTTGCAGTCCTATTTTTATATTGCCCATAAATCAAAAGCAAATCCTGTATTTGACTCTTTTAACCCATTTTACTAGATTGAAGACATTTTTATTCTCAAATGAATTGAGCCATTTGACACAAGGAATAAGAATTGAGCACAAGTCGTAAATAAATCTGGGAGTCTTATATGGCCTGTCAATATATTGTTAACAGACACTTAAATACATGGAGGAGTGTAAAGGCGTTTCTGTTGCTTTTAAATGCATCTCCTCAAATGACACAAAATACTGCAAATTAGATACCTTTCTACACCTTTCCAGGGACAACAAACAAATGTTACACAGAATCATTAAATTGCAAATCCTGATCATGCAGAGTCCACGTACCAGGACGCCAAGGCCGGCGAGAGCCCTCTGTACATCCTGATAAGAGAAAAACAAAAACACAAGGTGAGGAATACTGATAAATAATAGTTCCTCACATTCTAGCTGAGTCATGACAAGTCATGTGCTGACGTCTTACCACCGCCGTCCCAGGTTTCCCTGGCGCTCCATCTTCTCCTGGGTCTCCCTGTCAATACAAACATATCAAAGTGTCAACACAAAACATGTGAAACCATGCTCATGTCACACTTTGACTAGAATACGGATGGAAGTTTAACTTACAGCTTCACCTTTAAGGCCCGGTGAACCTCTTTCCCCCTGGAACAAGAAAAAGTTTGAAGGTCAAAAACCAAACTCCCTGGCTACTAATCTAAAGCAAAGTGAGATCAATAAAGACAACTACCAGAAACAACTTACCCTGGCTCCCACAGCTCCCGGGATCCCAGGTACACCCTGAAGGATAGAGCAAGGACAGCGACAAAAACATCAACAGATAAGACTGCGGGAGGGCTGCAGCAGCATACAGACACAGATGTAGATAAAACATCTTTGCTGCTACATGTGGGAGAGCGATGCTGTGGGGGATAACATGACCACACAAGAGCTAGACATAGATATTTCTGTCAAATTAATAAAATTACCATCCAGAAAAACAGGTCTTTGAAAACATAATTAAATACAGAGGAACTGTTTTGAATGTGTACCATGACTTTTACAATGACTTTACCCCTCATTAACACATAGTAGCCCTTTGAGGTCCTTATTATTCTCAGCACACAGCACTGCAGGAAAAGCAGTAATGTGTGTGTTAAACTGTAATATGCATTTAAATATTGTAGTAACAACAACGTCTGAATGCTGCTAAGTCATGCATACTCACAGGGGTTCCTGGAGGCCCCTGCGGCCCTGGGATTGGTGCAGCTTCAACTCCTTTAACATAGACAACCTGAGAGAAAAAGGTGCATTGCATAGATTGATTTAAAAAAAGTGTAATTTATGCATTAAGAATATTTTTCAAATGCGTCTGCTTCAGTTGTACCTGTCCAGGAGGACCAATGCTGCCAGGAAGTCCAGGAGATCCTGGAGGGCCAGTGGGTCCTGTAGGCCCAGCAAGGCCCCGGTCCCCTTTCAGCCCGTCACGGCCCTAGAAAACATATGCGTTCATATAACTGAGACTCTCTCCACAGGGTTACTTCCTCCTGCACTATAGTAGAGGCTGAACTATAAAATCAAAGCAGGTGGCCGCTGCCACCCCTCCACTGATGTTCTGGAGATAATTAATATGAATTTGCACATGAAAACAGCACTCTGACATTTGGTGCCTCTCTGGATTCCTCTCAGAAGTGGCTCCCCCTTAAAGGCTATGCTTGATCATTAGAGGCTTGTGAATTTATATAGCTGCCTCTGAGAAGCCTATTGATTCAGCACTGAGTGAGGGTGTGATGGTAATGTCAATGTCAGAGCAAACTACAGTTGATAAATACACACTTGAGGGGGAAAGTGATGAGGAGAAAACGGACAAGGAACGATAACATTTAATACAATAAACTCAAGGAAGGCAGGATCAATATGGGAAAGGCTCTCTGAATTAGACAGGGAGAGAAACAATGATGACAAAACACAAAGGAGGATTATGTCAAAGAGATTTGACAAAACTGACATCTCTTCCGGCAGCTCCTGATTCTCCTTTGTCACCCTGCAGATTAAAGACAGCAGAGTCAGGTTCTGATGGAAATACAGATGTAATAAGCACAATCTTCAGAGACAATTGAAAAAACTGAAAATCCACTTAAATAAAAAGGCACTTATCTTACAGAGCTAAATTATTGTTTAATTTTGTTATAGTCTATTACATTATCATAACATTTATAACCTAATCATGTCACTGTTCGATTATTGTATAAACTGCTGAACAGCCACAAACCTTTCTCCCATCTTCACCTGGCACACCATCCTCGCCCTGAAAGTCAAAACAAAATGCATTACGGGCTCTCCAGGAACAAACTGAATAATGGCCAGTCTGCTGCAGGAGCACTCAGATAATTCAGTGCCACTGCTTTAGAGACTCACTTAAGGCTGCTGTTCTGCTGCAGACTGAAATAAATGTATCCATTGCTTTTGAGCATCAAGCATCATTCCCAGGAAAGAGCACATCAAGGCCATTACCAATTAGAGAATGACAGAGAAAGAGTGAAAGCTCTATACACAAGATAGTTTTATTCTGAATTAACTAAATATAATATCACCAGCTGGTCACTGATAAAATCTGTAATGTTACGGTGGATATTATATTTGAGACACTGAGGTATACCAGCTGAGAAAATATATAGTGAAGAGTTACCATTTTGCCAGGAGCCCCAGGTTTGCCATCTTCACCTGCTTTACCCTGAAATATAAAAGAGTATGATGACAGCAGACTGAGATGCAAAGAAACAAACAAACTGATGGAGAGGCATGTTCGCTTATATAAGAGTAAAAGGTTGCATTGGGGTGTCTCTTTGTGTACTCACAGGTGTTCCTGGAGTGCCTGGGGGCCCAACAGGTCCTGGGGGGCCTTGCCCCCCTCTAAGTCCTGGTAAACCCTGGTAAAGGAAACAAACACAAATCCCAGTAAGTGGTTTAATTTCACTTTGACTCAGACTTAATGTCTAAAGCTAACTGTAATTTGGATTTTTTACACTGCATTGTGATAAGGTTGTGTCAGCGAAAAGGAGAGTTTAAATAATCTAATAGTGTAGCAAGATTTGAATGTATATCGTTGGTATATCGTCTAAGATGATTAAACGTTCACAGGACTGCATGTGACAGAAATGGCAACTGCAATCCGTTATGGCTGACAGCACTCGTAGAGCTGTCGTGTGTCTGCCCCTTTAAAAAGGATTTAGACTCCTTCGCTTAAGTTTAAGTTGAGCGTTTGGGTTTTTTTCATAGTCATTATGATGGTCATTTTTACATAAGGGCCTCCTGTGAAACTGGACTGGCCTGGAGACGTTTTTCCCTCTGGTCGGCTTATGCAACTGGCCACAGGGGTGAATACTGATTTTTAAATCTCCACAGTGCCCTCTGCAGCACGTTCACGTGAAGTGCAAGCATGTGAGCGCAGTCCAGGGGCCTCTGTGTGTTTTCTGACAATGTGTTCAGTACAGACTTTGAAAAATCTGATTAATGTTGTAAAATTAAAATGATACTTTCAAACAACTCATTAGATTTTAATACAAATCTGCTTACTAAAGTAAAAAAACACAGCATCTGATTTCAAATGATGAATCATAACTAATACAAATCAGGACTAATTATATTTTCCAAACATCCAAAACCGCTTAAGAAAAAAACTCGTCTTACATCTCTCCCAGGATCTCCCTGTTTACCAGGATCACCCTGTAACAGAATAGAAAACACAGATAGTGTATGAGCTACACACATACACATTCATCATCTAGTCAAGGTCATTGTGTTTTAAAGTTTGGTGAAAAGATGGCATTAAATGAAATACCCTCTGACCCGGTGGCCCTGGACCACCTGGTTTACCATCCAGACCAGGACGTCCATCTAACCCAGATACCCCTCTTTCTCCCTGATCACACAGAGGTTTAGGGTTAGAAAAGAGCATTTTACATTGATTCCTGAAACAGAGCTCTTAAACGTTTATGTCTGTCAGTGTTGATATAAATGACACAGGCTCAGTTCAGTTCAGTTTCAAACCTTCTCTCCGGGCGGTCCTCTTTCTCCTGTGTCACCCTGGAATTACACAGTAAAAAACATGAATGGATTCAAATGCATGTGAAAGGGTACGAGCAAATGAGTCAGATATTTACAGATATGTCGACATGAGAACTGAAGCAGAGAAGCAGTGACAGAAAGCAAACTCACTCTTGTTCCTGCAGGCCCTCGCTGTCCCTCAGAGCCCTGTATAGACAGCAGGGAAAGAACAAGAAGTCACAGAGTCATCAGTCACCAGAGCCGGCCCAAGGCATTAGCGAACTAAGCACACGCTTACGACCCCCTGGCCTCAAGGGCCCCCAAGAGCGATTAAAAATAATAAAAGTGATTAATACTTTTTTATATGTGGGAGTGATGATTCAAATATCACACAATATTATGTTAACAGTGCAGTCTCCTCCTGCATCACAACTGCAAATGTTGCACAGCAGCTTATTAGATGCTCACAAAAGTATCTGCAAATTGCAAGAATAAGGAAAACTCACTCGTGTGCCTGGGGCTCCGGGAGTCCCTGCTTCGCCTTTCTGACCTTTGCCACCATGCTCTCCTGGGTCGCCAGCGTCGCCCTGAGAATCAGAGTGATGTAAGTTGTTTTAGCTGTGCTGCTTTTTTTTCACCCAATTAACTCATTTTATTTGAACTTTCAGCCAATCCCGACATGGTGGCTTTAATTCAGAGTGGATTCAGTAGGATACTTTTTGATACTCTCAAACTATTCATAAATACATTACAAACCTTCTCTCCTCTCTCTCCTCTTAGCTGGCCCTGGATGTCAGCCTGTTAAAGGGAACAAAGAATGCACGTGGTCTCAGAGATGGGTTCGTTCGATTGGTAAGAAGATGCTGGAGTCTTGCTAATGCTACTTATCTTTGACCAAAATGTTATTAGTTATCATTATGGTTCATTCTCTTTTAAACAAAAAGTACAGTGTAATACTCACCACTTTTCCTGGTGGCCCTGGAGGCCCCTGGGGTCCCTTGAAGAGAAGAGTGAAACATGTGAGTTCACTAAAAGGAGAAATTAAGTTCTGAAAGCACCATGGAAAAATAAAGCAGACAACAAACCGTATCTCCTTTCTCTCCTCTCGGTCCCGCTGGTCCAGGGCTGCCCTGTAATCGAACACAGGTCAATAAAGATGCTGAGCAGCTGACCTACCTCACCGTTTCTTCCCTCAAGGCCTCAGCGAAATGGTGCGAGAACATATCGGAAATCTGTCTGTGCGATGATTCATAAATGTACATCTCACATTTCGTCCATGCTCTCCTGGGTCTCCCATGTCTCCTTTCTCTCCTGGTCGTCCTGGTTGACCAGCCAGTCCCTGGAGGGGGGGGTATGGAGAGGCATCAATAAAAGTGTTGGGTTGACTGAACTTTTTCATCTTCTTCTCTCATCTTAGCAGTTTTCAAGTTTTAGAATGAAAACTTGATAAAAAAGAAAAAGAAAATATGTCAAGATGTTTGTCCTACCCTTAGTCCTGGTTTCCCTGGAAGTCCAGACTCCCCCTGGTCACATTCACAAGAGGCATTTACACAATTATGCTTGCAACGTTTTTTTGATAGGAGTGGATGTAAAATGTTGGCATTGATAGAGAAACATATTCTAACAGAATGGCATGAAAGAGAGAATCTGAGAAAGAAAATGGAAACACTGACAGGTAGATATCATACTTACAGGTACACCGTCATCACCTTTCTCTCCTCTCTGCCCCTGTAAAAAATCCAAATGATGTTAATAATTATAATCAAGAGAAAAGCTTGATGGTATTATATTTTAAAATCTCTGACAGAGGGTCAAAACTCAGCGCACACACACACACACACACAGATGAATTCATGTTTACCTCTAAAGTGGCATCATCATACAGAGATGCATGTTGGGAGGAACAGAAGAAAGCTTAACAGCAGCGAGAGCAACATGCATGGAGAGAAGGTGTTGTTGAAGGGCGTGCTGGAACATTTCACAGATAAGACACACAATTCTGACCTCTTTCCCAGGCACACCGGGCTTTCCTGGGATTCCGGGCCGCCCATTCTCCCCCCTCTCTCCTGGTTCACCTGGATCTCCCTAAGGAACAGTTACGAGACCAGATTAAGGATTGAATGGGTATAAACAAACAGAAAGGCTAAACACGCACACAAAACATAGTGGGTCTCTCACCTTGGCACCCGGCCGTCCACTGATACCAGGAAGTCCCTGAGGGAAAGGAGCACATGTTTTATGTATTTTCAGTCTGAGCGGTTTGGGGGGCATGACTTACACTGACAGGTGGCACAAGGGAATGTGTCATGAATAATGGATGCTGTTGTGAGGAATATGCCCCAGCAGCCATAAACATTCTGATTGAGCCATTTGTTGGTCTGATGAAGAGGTGTTACGCTGAGTCCAGTGTGAACTCACTCTCTCTCCCGGCTCTCCTTTAGGTCCAGAAACACCTGATCCCCCCGAGCCTGAAGACCCCTTTCAAAAAGGAAAGAAAAGGATCATGTCATTTTAGAGGGATGCCATATTGTAAAAGCACAAACAATATTCCATATTTTTTGGGGTGTGATCACCCCCCCGGTTGCTCACTTTCTCTCCTCTTTGTCCAGGCTCTCCTTTCTCTCCCCTCAGCCCGTCAGTACCAGGCAGGCCTCGTTCTCCCTGCAGGACAGGAGCAAAGGAGAGGAAACCCATCAGAGTGAGGGATGACTTGTCAGCCAACAGCTCTGTTAAAATGCAAAGACGTACAGTAGAACACGCTCTGAAAGCCTACCTGTTCCCCTTTCTTCCCTGGAAAACCTGGAGCCTGCATTGATTTGAATAATACAGTTAAATCGTCATAACAGACAAAGACGGTCACTGACATTAAGCGCACATCCAGAGTGAAAGGACAGATAAATCATTATATGATATGATTTTTTCTCTCATCTGATAACTCACACTTCTGCCGGGCTCCCCTCGTGCGCCATCGTTTCCCTGGGAACAGACAGGTTCACTTGCTCTTTTAGCTTTGCTTGGAAATTCATTACATCAGATTATGAAACGTTCTGCAATGGAATCACGTTCCTATTGACCTGCTGCTTCTCATATGATTACACTTAATCGAATCAGTCTCACCTTTTCTCCCGGTGGTCCGCTGGGCCCCGGTAAACCCTGACGACAAATGGAAAAAGTCATTCATGAGACTTACTTTGCATTTGTAACAGTTCACCATGCAGCGAGTATAAAACATAGAAAAGGCACGCTGGTGTGACTGCGAGTCAATGCGACATGGCAGTTTGTCACTTACTCTCAAACCTGGTGTTCCTGCGAGGCCAGGCTTCCCCGGGTCCCCCTGATAGAGAAACATTTTTCAGATAAAAGCACAAAATCCAAATGAAGGACTGGACGTCAACAGCTGGACAAATTTAAATGAAAAGTACTCACTCTTTCCCCGGTTTCACCAGACGGCCCTCTCTCCCCCTGCAAAGAGACACATGCCCCAATTCACTTATCTTGATTGTTTTCTAGGTGAAATCTGGTCTGTGCCTCCCCTTCATCAACACATGCACGTGCACAATGATCGGTGAGTTTCTGTTGTAACTGGAGGACGTATTTTAGATACAGGCTCATCTGTGACTGTCTCACAACAACACTTGTCACAGAGAAGGGTTGCAGCAGATCTGACACTGATGTTAATTTATTTTGTATATCATTTAACTCTCAAATCACATATAACACCATAAATGTGCAGCACTGTTTTTGGATAGCTCATTGTCAGCAATCATTAGAGCCTCTCAGCTTGCATGGGCTCATATGCAAACAATTATTACATGTGGAAAATCAAGGCATATGATGTAAAATACTTTTTAAATGTAAGGAGGCTTTATTGACGCGCCACTAAGACGACTTTCCTTTCTGTGCAACTATGCCACAAAACAAGAAAAAGAAAATTTGCATAATTAGACCCCAGAGTCAACATTACAGCTGCCTTTCATTTCAGGTACAAACAAGTTGTCTGCAATATCTTTAATGAAGAAAAAGGACAGACCAGCTGTGTCTCCACCTTTGACATTTTCAAATTTGACCTATGCAGGCTTGACAAGACACATAAAGCAAGGCAGTAACGTTGCTATATCAACCCATATTGATTTTCCCATTTTGATGTATCTGCGGTAACGTTTACTACAAAACCTGGTGTGTCAATATGGACCACAGTCATTTTGACTCTTAAAAAAGCTACACTCATACCACGCAGATCCTCACACACATACAGAAACAGACATGCACATACTTGACTGACTCACTCTCACGGGACTCACCCTGTCTCCCTGTGCTCCGGGTTCACCTGGCTGTCCTCGGTCACCCTGTCAGAGCAGAGAGTGACACAGGTGATTCTGCTATTTACAACTTACAACTGAGGTGACGTTTCTTACCTTCATCTTACCTTGCTACCAATTTCTCCTGGACTCCCACGGGGACCCTGGAAGACATAAAAAAATGTTTGTACAACTAAAGATTTCTTTTAATACAGTTAGAAATACAGAAGTAGAAATAATGGAGATGACCAATGAAAGTCAGTGGAAGTTGAGAGAGGAAGAAGAGAACTGAACTGTTTTAACCGTGGATAGCGCCACCATGTGGCCATTTTAGGGCACTTTACATTGTAATAATGGTGATGCACAAATGCGTTAAATCGTTCTCTCTAGGTCTAACATGTATCTCTCTATATATACACACAGATCTTAAGCCAGGTTCTGCTACTTTATCCAGTATTTACCAAATGTGATGCACACCATATGTGCATAACCCTGAAAAAGTTATTGTTTGTTTGTTTTTTATTCTACGGCACTTCCCTGTCAGTGTTTTGAAATTATTTTATAGTCTATTTGCCATAAATTACCACCATTTTTAAACGTATTGTGTGATTGCATTGTGCAGGCATATGGTATCAGTGCTTTCTACTATTCACTGTATTTATCCTACGCCAAAAAAACAGATTAATCATCATGACATCAGCCCTCGGAAATAACTGTGTGTTCAACCTACCCTGTCGCCAGGCTCTCCCTGTCTGCCTGGAGGACCAGGCGGCCCTTCAGCGCCGTCGCCCTGAAAAACAACCACAAGCCATTTCACTGAGATAAACACCTCACATGCTCAAACACTTGTGCGCTGTGTGTCTGTGGCTACCTTGTCTCCTTTGCTGCCCTGTGGTCCTGTTGGCCCCCTAGGACCCTGAGCCCCTGGAGGACCTGTCGTACCCTGATAATAAAAAGGCAATTAGTAAATGCAAAATAACCCCCCTCACGCACACAGGGTTCATCTGCTAACTAGAGATGTCAGCACATTGGCAGTGATTGACAGCGCTTACTGGGGAGCCCTTCTCGCCCTTCACAGCCACCCCATTGCCGACTCCTGGAGGTCCCTGTCAGCAAAGGGAGATAAGAGCTGAGGATCATTATGCTCACATGCTCCTCATGATATTTCTGCAATGAGAGGACAAACTGGTGATGGTGTGACTCACCCTCTCTCCTGTGCTGCCCTTCTCTCCCTGCAGAAAGAAAGAGAGGCGAGGAGGGAGAGGGGAAAAAAGAGGTAGAGGATGTTGAACGTTGTTGTCAGGGAAAGCTTCTCTATGATAATTTACCCCATAATCGACATGAATACCCACAGCTTGATTCATACATACTGATAAAGGGAAAGACAACTGAATGCCAGAAAGAAGACTAAATGATTGAAACTACAGAAATAAGTGCCATTCTTTTCCACAAAAAGCATTGCTGAGATATTAGTTAGTTTGCTCAGAATGAGAGTCAATGTAATTCATGTGAGTTTTCAGAGAAACTCTCCTCTGTCCTGGACAGTGACTAGAAATATTGTGAATATCTGTCTCAACTGTTACACATCAAAGTCAACTCAATTTTTGGGATAGGCCTACACTGGAAAATATAACAAAAGGTCTGTGTGCTGCCCCTTGCAAAATTTGCAGGGCAAAAAGTAAAATAACACATTTAAGATCTCTGTAAAGATCCTGACTTTAAAATGATACCTTTCATTAAAAATACTTCGTGACAAAAAGTCCCTTTAAAATCTCTAATTTACTGGCACACTGAGTAAATGCTTGATCCTCCACTAGGTGAAATATCCAAGTGGCTCAATGCTACCACCATGTGCATGAGTCTGACTATAGCAGCTTCGTCTTGTTGAAATCTAAACGAGAGAAAGCACTTTGATGGAAAGTTTTGAAATGGCTGTTATTTTAACATCACCATGTTTTCACACCTCGGATGTGTCAACTGGTCTTAATCAGTTGATTTGTTTGTGGGGAGGTGTCCCTTTGATTCCGTTTCAGAGACTCAAAGAAAAGTAGACACAGGAAGATGGTAGCGTTCTGTGAGAGAAACATGGCAATGCAATTTAACAGAGATGTTTAACTGCTATCACTAGAACCAGATAAAACAAACCAGAGTTCAATTTAACCAGTCTAAAAAGCAGCAACAGCAATGTAATGTCATATAAAGTGGTTTGTGTTCTTTGCATCAGATGGCAGTGGAAGAACAGTTTCAATCATTCTATTTCTATTGTGTGTCATTATATCAGTGAGCTGAAAACAGCATACTTATATTTAACAACCCAGCTGCTCCACATGTCACTCTAAAATAAGTGATGACAGCAGAAAAAGGTCCAACACTGGAAATTCCAGCCATCAGCACAGGAAGATGCTTACTGCAGTTTCAAACACAGCTTGTGTTTTCATCATGAATTTAGATTTGTCAGAACTGGTGGGAACTGGTGAAAATTGTAACTTTTGGGATATTATTTGTAAAAGGTGAGTGCATCTTGGAAAAACTCCATTTTACATGTGTGAAAGTAAAACTGTATAAACGAGTTCATTTCTTAATTGAAAGAGATGCAGAGAAGCAGCAGGGGTCAGGGACTAACCTTTATTGAGAGTCCTGGTGTTCCTGGTAAACCTGGGCGACCATCCTGACCCGGTGCTCCCGGAAGTCCAGAGCTACCTTTGGCCCCGTCGCTCCCTGGCCGTCCTGGAGTACCCTTAGTACACAACGCAAACACTGGTTGATATATGGAAATTACTTTGTACGTCCAAAACATGGAGATATCGTTGTAAGACCCATTATGACAAATGTGACAAAGCTATTTCTTTGTTGCGGTGGCTATCTGTATCATTTTCATGTGACTGTCTTATGGTTGTTTAAGATAGATTTCCAGTTTGTTTCTTACCGGTATTCCCGGGATTCCTGGCTCTCCTTTCCTCCCTGGAAGACCCCCTCCAGTTATGACTGAGCCCGGTTCACCCTGAAACATTACCACCATGAACAGACACGCACTTTCTACATGACTCTCCCCTTCACTCTCAAGAGGAATACTTGTGAGGCAGGTTCAGAGAAAGTTAGAAGTAATCACTCAGCTCACCCTTTCACCTTTAGCGCCCATTGGCCCTTGTGGCCCGGTCACACCAGGTTCACCCTAGAACAACAGAAACAAACTTAAGAAGCACTGCACTGGAAATTCAGCCGTCCTTCACACCTGTCAGGTCAGGACAGGGAGGGTTACTCACTGGGTCTCCTCTGATGCCAGGCAGGCCCTGTGAACCCTGCAGACACAAAGATCACGTCACTTTTTTAGCTGTCTGTGCTGATAAAACAACGTGAACATGTCCGATAGGCTATGACCCCCCTACTCACCGGGACCCCTGCATTTCCGGGAGATCCTGGTCGACCTGGCAACCCTGGACCTCCGTCAAGGCCAGGAAAACCCTTAGTAGAAAACAACCTGTTTGTTACTTGAGGTGTTAATGTTTATATAGTTCTGATTAAGACCTTAGCTGTACTCACTCTCTCCCCCTTTTCGCCTTTCACCCCCAGTGAGGGGTCAATGGGGCCAGAGGAGCCTGGTGGACCTGGACGTCCTTCAGGTCCTCTGGGGCCCTCCCTCCCAGGCACACCATTCCGTCCCTATATCTCACACACACACAAACACAAACACACACACACACACCATATTGCTGTGAACAATCAATATCATGAAAGATGTACAATGTTATATGTCAGTGTTGAGGAATGACTCACAGGCTCTCCCTTACGTCCATCTATGCCATCTCTGCCTCTTTCACCCTGTGGAGTCAAACCAAAGGTGAGAACATAACATCTACAAGAGTAGTGACAAACGTCAGAACATTGTGCACTATACCTTCTCTCCACGTTCTCCCTTCTCACCCTAGAGAAAAAAGGAAGAGATTAAAATTAACGATCATACAGTACAGTAAGGAGGAGAAAACAAAAGAAGAGGAGGAAAGAAAAAGGGATATTTCTGGTAATCATCAGATTTACAATACATTCATCAAAGCCTAAGTAAGAGTCTGCTCAATAAACTGAGTCTGTGTTAACACTGACAAAAGCGTACAGGAGGGAAGTAAACTTAGAAAGTAACTTACCTGAGGGCACTGAACAGTACATGGTCCTGGACCGGGACCTACCTAAGTAGGACAAGGACAGAAAAATGAAGCGTATATATTATTTTATTAAAATAATTCAATTCCATGCCATTGCCATAAATAAGCCATAAGTGGGATTCATGGTATCTTATTGGCAAAAAAAAAGAAAAAAGTGTTGTTTTGGTCATTGCACGATCACGCCAAGCTTGAAACAAGATTATAAAAAAATTGTGTTTTTTTTCCCCAGGTTCTTCTTACATCTGGTATTCTGGCAATACCACAGAGCATGTCTGCAAGACTAGTATGTAAGGAATCCAACTGTGCAGCGTCACGGATATACAGGATGTTCTGGGTGCTGGCATCCGTCACCGCCCGACGCAGCTCCTCAGTATCTGCCTGGTCTATACCCACTGCTAACACCGTGAAACCTAGCATACACACACACACACACACACACACACAGGACAGTTTTTTTTTTCTCATATCAGTTAAAATACAATTCTGTAGCAGAAAACAACGGCTAAACTAATAACTCCTAAATAAATAATTCCTAGAAAAGATGAAGCCTGTTTTATGGTCGACAGGGGTCGTTACATCTAAATAATTCTACAAATGACTGCAGAGCGATTGCTTGTTGTTATGCTGCAGCACACCTGAAGCCCTGAGACCGCTTGCTGCGAGAGTGAGGTTGTCAGCTGATTTCCTGTCAGCGATGATGACAACAACACCAGGAACGCTCGGCCTCCGTCCAGCCGAGGGGGTCAGAACGTACTGCCTGGTGAAAGTCACAGCCTCGCCTGCAGAGGGAGACAGACAATATCATAACTGCTGACACATGCACACACGCATACACACCGAGCAGCCACAAGGATTAAAGTCACTAATCATGCCAAAAGGAAAACACCAGAAGGACATCTATGGATGGAGAGGATAGAAAAAAAAACTGACCAATATTATTCCCTGGGCTGTCATCAAAGGGTGTGGACTGGATCTCTTGAATAAGTGTGTCAGACCTGCCGTGGCGATTGAGCAGGAACCATATTTTGGGTCTGTAACCATAGACTACAACTCCCATCTGAAACAGGCAGAAAATAATCGTGTTGACTACACAGCTATGCTCTCCATGCTCTTTTTTATTCTTCAAGACCAGTACCTGTGAGTCCCGAGGTCCAATAGTGTTGAATGACCCAGCTATGCTTGTGAGGAGCTCCCGCAGAGGTCTTGCAAGGTTAGTCCGATCGGTCGATGCGGGAACCAGAAACACCACATCCAGACGCCCGCCCACACACACTATGAACAGAGATGTTTCACAGGAGTAAGTGAGGAATCTTTAAGGGCTTTATAGGTATGAAAAGTATATGACGTGGCACGCGTTGGTGTGTTACCGGTGCGTTCATTGACAGAGCTTTCTGCTCCCAATCCATTCGTAAAGGTGGGCTGCACGGTGAAGAGATACCGACGGCCGAGACGCAGCCCAGTTACCTGGTAGGAACTGGATGAAGCGGGGAGCGTAACAGACAAGCCTCGACCGATATCTGAGAAATGTGAACAGTTTAAATGATAGGACTGCAGAGACGGCATATCAGTCCAAAAGAAATAAATTATAAGACGGATAATAACATGTTTCACCTGTCTCCTCTCTCCAGCGTAGAATATATCCTGTGGCACCTGGCACAGGATTCCAGCCGAGCCGCACAGAGCTCTGGGTAACCTCTGCCACTCGTAAAATTGTGGAAGGTAGGGGGGTAACGGTACCAGCTGTAAATATAGATATGAAGAATCAGTAAATATACAGCGATGAACACATTATGACATTGGATTTGACTTTTTTTTTACTTATATTTATGAAAATATTCTTACAATTTATTTTTTATATGTGAAATTTTGTTTTGAGTTGGATTCTAAAAAATCCTTAGAATTTAAAAACTACAGTGGTCCTCTTTCATAGACACAAAACTATTACACATAAGCAAGACTGTGCTCCCGTGATAACTGACACATTAAGTTCAAGGTGTTACTTTACAATGGACTGTCCATACTGTCTTGCCCACATAAAATGTCAAGCAGCAAGGGAGCCGTCAGATGATGATCTAATTTATTGACTTAGTATAGGCTCGGATTAAGGGTTTGTATGTGCACAATTCCTTGAAAGTGCCAGAATTTTAATATGGTGCTTTGAAAGTTTGAAAAATTACAAATTAAATATTGCACTGGAATTCCTATCGCATTGATTGCAATCTGACAGAATAGTCTGAAGACCTTACTTTATTATACAGCAGAGCTAAAACAGATCATAACAAGAAAAAGAAGATAATATGATAAAAGCTTAACCAATGAAGCGGTAAAAGACAGATAATACTGAAATACATAGTGAATTGTTCGTTACAGTTCATGACGTTCGAAATACCGAATAGTCTTGGTTGCAAAGTGTAGATACAGGGTGAAATGTGCGAGTAAAAAAAACGTTTCTGATATGTTGGCGCTCTAAACAACTAATTAGGCACGACATTAAAATATTATTAGTGAGGCCTAAAATGTGAAATTTACTGATCTCCAAGGCTGTGGAAACCTTGAAATTGTGCATTAATATGGAAAGGCAGGACTCACGTGTGGTGACTCTGACAACCACAGGAGTTCCCTCTCTGGTATTAACAAAAGCCTTGACTTGCACCTCGTACTGGGCTCCGGGGTCCAACCTGTCTAAATCCACTGCTGTCACATCGCCCCCCACCAGCTGGCTCCTCTCTTCACCACCTACGGCAGCACACAGTTGCAACAGTGAGTAGAGCAACATAGACCGGCTGCCATAAAGGCTGCCAAACATGGCATGCCTATGAATATCTACAAAATTATATGAGCGAATCTGATGACAAAGATGCAATGAAACAGCAGTGCATCTACCGTCAGTTCTCCTCCAAGTCACACGATAAGCTGTTGCTCCCTGCACACCAACCCAAGTGACTCTAACAACCTCTCCACGGGCCTCCTGAACTTGGAGTGACGTCACAGTCCCAACCACAGTCTCACTTGACTCTGAAGGTCAAGACATGAAACAATCATCCTTTTTTTGCATCCCCCTATTCACAGCCTAAAGTCACTCAGAATCTTGTGTATCTGATGGATACCTGTTCTGATATTCAAGGTGGAAGGACTCCCCTCTCGAGAGCCAATCAGTGAGGAAACTAACACGTTGTAGGCGGAATCCGACTGTAGTCCATCGATGGTGAAGGAGGAAACGTCGGCGGGCACGTTCCGAGTCTCCTCAGTTCCTGCATCAAGCATAACACAGCAAAGAGATGGAAATGTAGAAATGTGTGTCTTTCTCCAACAAGAGGCTGATATTCAGACCACTACATAACTAAATCTTCTGCTTTAACTCCTCATTATATTGCCCTGTTTGGATGTATGTTCTGTCTGTACAATATTCAGTATTAATGCAAAACATTCCTCACCATCTTCACGGCGCCAAGTGATCTTATAGCCGGTTGCCCTGGCAGAAAGCGCCCATGCAATGCGTACCCTCTGCGAAGTGACATCAACAATGCGAAGGCCAGACACTGATCCTCCGTTCGGATTAGTCCGAGTAGTCAGAGGGACTACCTCTCCAACCCGCTGATCAACCACAGTTGCGACACCAATTACCAAAGCCTCATCTGGCTGGAGGCCGTCTATAGTGAAGGCTGTGGCCTCTGCCCCAAGAAGACGGGACTGCTCCGCACCTGAAAGGCAGCACATAAGGGAATACAAAATCATGCACATAAAAAAACTGACTTTGATGTATGATCTAATAAAGACCAGCTTTTGCTACATCTCCAATTTGACGTGAAAGGTGTCATCAAACTTAGAAGGATAAATTCACAAACACATTACAACACACTTACTGGTGCCTTGTCTCCAAGTAACTCTGTACCCAGTTGCACCACTAACGCCTGTCCAAGCAATTCGAATTCTCCGACTGTTTGCGTTTATCACTCTGAGGTTAGTCACTCTGCCGGCGCCTTGCTCTGAAATGAAGGGCATACAAGGCATCGTGTGGCAAACATTCAACTCATAAATAGATAGTAGACTATGACAGTAAAACAGTAAAACTTAGTTAACCAGCAGCACAGTGTTAGTCTTAATCAACCTACCTGGCTTGATGTAGACAGTAACTCGGTCTCCTTCCTTTTCTCCCACCAGCGCTGTGACACTGACACTGTAGGAGACTTCCACCGTCAGGTCTCTGAGGTCGAGGGTCGTCTGGTTTCCAGGGATCATCCGGATTTCCTCTGCCCCCGCTGACATGACATGAAACACACAGATATACTGTTTTCATGATTTTGTTCATAACTGGGAGCTAAAATAAAAGAAAAAACAATAGTTAAAATAGAGAATAAAATCAGCCAGTGTACTTTCTGAGTTCTGGATAATGATGCGGTACTGTGTGGCACCGGCGACACCCGTCCATCCGAGTCTGACAGTGCTGCCCAGAGACTCCACAACTCTCAGGTTGGACACCGTCCCCACTGGCTGCTCCTCTGCAACATCAGAGGATTGGGACACGTGTTTAAAATGGATACAAACAAAAAGACTTTTAAACCCATATAACTTCAATAAAACATTTCCTGCTTGTAATTCTACCCCGGCACATGTAGAGTAACTGACCTACGGACGTGGTGGAGACAGGTGTGGCCTCCTCGCGACCTTCAAACAGTGTGTACAAGGTGATAATATACTCAGTGTTGGGCTGGAGGCCTGTTAGCTCAAAGGTGTTGGTGCTTCTAGGGAAGGTCAGGCTCTGGACACGGCCTCCTGGAGACGGAGCAATGATCCAAGATTAGTGAAAGTAGTGATAGTCAATAGTCAAAGAATGCATTGGTTTTACATTAGTTAACACATATTATCTATCATAATTTCATGTCATCATGATAAAAAAGGAGGACAAAAAAGGATGAGTTAATGTTTGAATGTGAACTTGACATGTGCGTCTCACCTTCCCCCTCCCTCCACTCCAGGCGGTACCCTTGAGAGGACTGAATGACTCTCCAGGTGAGACGGATTGAGGAGGAGCTGGTGGTAGCTGCTCTGAGGAGCTGCTGCTCCTGACGCTCTGAGGGAAACACAAATTATATAATATGAACGGAATGATGTAATGTTTCATAAGTGAAGCCCATGAATCCATCAGAGAGATGGGTAAACATTTTTTAGTATTAGTAAAAACACCTCTTTGCACACTGAAAGGTTTATTGGCTGCTGAAATTGTTCTTCTGTCCACGCTGGCAGTGATTTTAACTGAGGTGATGGGTGACTAAAATTAGACTTCGGCAGCAAACATCTGTGAAATCAAGTGTTGTAACTTTTGGAGTACATTTTTTTATATAGAACAAGGGCTGTGTTTTTTATCTACCATTACTTTGAAACAACACATTTTTATAGGTCGTTATGAGTCTCTTTTTGGCCAGTATGGACAGTAATGACGAATGACTGCAACATACAACTGTAATGTACATAGAGTATGAGCAGGAGAGTATTGTACAAAGATAGACTTAGTGAAACTGCATCACTGCGCTTAACTGCAACTACTTCGTCTGAAATGTAAAACTGTTCTCAAACACTGCATTATGATTCACTGTAAACAACAAAGCTTAATACAGATAGACAGTGCTGAGAGCTTCTTCAGGCTCAGCTGACACAACGAACACCTTACTTAATCACCACACAGCTATCACAGTAGCAGTTACTTAAAATTTTAGATTTAATTTGCTGCTCAGAAAATTAAAGACATCACATTCTCATATACCCATCAGTATGCAGCCGTAGGTTTGTATCCACAGATTCTGAGTGCCTGAGCTTTTCTTTTTGATGTAACGCAAGTATCTCTCCGGCTCCGGAGAAGAGCTAAACTGACTAAGTTATCAGGAATATGCATGCCACTATGAAAGCCTTGCAGACCCGCAATTAATTTGTTCAACAGCAACATGAATTTTTTAACATATTCACATACACAACCTGCACATAATTGTGCCAGAGCTCGGGTGTTCTTATCTTTGTTGTTCAGGAATCTGTTGAGAAATGATAAAAAACTACTGTTTGAGGAAGTGCCAGTATTTTCTCATTGACAGCTAAATACATCACAATTATGGAGCATTTTTTATTTCAGGCCAAATACCACATCTCTGCCCTCAGGCTGCCAGTGTACTGGACGTGGTTCAAAGGAAATATACTCTGTGACAAAGTCCCATGAGACACTTTCTCACTCCTACTGTATGTGAGCAGTACCAGTGGGGAGCACACAGGCCTACGAAAAAAGTCTACACACCAGCATATGAATAGGCACCCACTGATGTCTCTGTGTGACAGCCAGACTATACACTAACAAATTCAACATTTCACTCCACTAGACACATTTTGCTTGATTGAATGCCATGCAAAGCTATTCAAGTGGTGGGGAGTGTGGAAGAAGAAAAACAAAACAAAATCCATGTACTTCAGCTTTAAATGTCATGTAGTCTTTCATGTGCGTCACATATGAAGATCAATGTGGTCCTCACTAAAAGCAAAAAAAAGGAAAAAAGTCCACATTTTTTCAGAATCCACGACTCATCGCAAACCACAGACACAACAAACAGTTGTTGCTCTTCTGGTTTACACCGGAACAAACACGAGAGAAACAAGTTGCCATGGTGTACAGTATGAAGAGGACTGTATATATCTCACTTCTTTGATAGCAGAACTAGGCCACACGAAGCCTTTCAGTCCTCCCTGTCTGCCAGCTCTGGGCCCGGCAGTGACTCAGCCTCCATTCAAATAGCACAAGTCTGACTGAAGTGACACCATATGGGCATTAGTCACGAGAGACAGATGCTGTGTGTGTATAATGAGTGTGTAGGTGTGCTAGAAATGTTTCTTAAACAGAGCTAAACAGTAACATATGAAGGTTTTCGGAAGAGAGACAAACATCAGGGAGGACCGCTGGCAGTCTTCTCTCACCACTTCCTGTCCTGGTACTTGGCAGGACACAACAGAAGGGAACCGACTATGGAGAAAGCATTCTTTACAACAATTTACTAATTTAAGAAACATGAACAGGCACAGAAATAGAACAGAGAGAGAAAGAGAGAAACTTGGTTTTGTGATGATCTGCCGAAACCACACCTACCTATCTTGAACCTGGTCGTCGCCGCAGGGCCCTCTGTGTTGGCCTCGTACAGAGGGATGATAGTGATGATGTACTCGGTGTCGGGCTGCAGTCTGGGTAAAGTGTGAAAGGTACTGTCACCAGCAACCTCCACGCTCTCCACATTTCGACCTTGTTGGAACAGAAAAAAACATCCCAAAACATCATGTATCCAGATTTACTAAAACAAAATAATGACAGGAGAAAATTCAGCCGCTGCTATTGCTGTCTGCTTCGTCCTGACCTGTAAACGGTCCCCAGACGAGGCGGTACGCCCGCGCCCCGCTGACGCCTCTCCACCGCACGCGAACGCTGCCCTCTGACACCGTCTCCACTGATAACTGCTGCACCGCCTCAAGGCGCACTGACACATGCAAAAACATGAACATGCACTCATTTTGAATAATATTAGCCAGTATACTAAAACACATTCCTAACTACAAGGAGCCAATATCATTGCAATACAGTACATACACTTGCTTTAACATTTCCTAACCTTATTATAAAATGTAAAACTGCATTACAACCATGTTTGCTGATTATGACTGATCAAATTAGAAGCATCATCGTATAAGAGTTAAAACAAAAAAAATAATAATGGGCTGAAGGTTGGACTCACAAGTGCGGGCGTTGAGGACGGAGGGGGATGCAGAGTTTCGGGGGAAAAGGGGGTAGAGGCTGATGACGTACTCTGTGTCAGGCTCAAGTGACTCCAAAGTGATGGATGTGGAGTCTGCAGACAAGGACTGCTCCAACAGCTGAGACGCTGGCTGACCTGCTCTTCCAAACACACAATAGATGGGGCACACAGGGGTGGAAGACATGCAGAGGACAGTTAGTGCAGTCACAAATTGGACTGTACATTGTGTCATTACACAAATTAGCTGATGACAAGCTGGAAAAATATGGGACATGTCCTCACTTCATTAAGTTTACTTAATTCTCCTAAATATGGCAGCCAGCCAGTACTATAGAGAAGAGGTGTTTTACCTGTGTATGTACATGTGCTTTATGAACTTGGGTGTCTGTCAGTATACGTCTTGTTTGTCTAAATGATCCGTGTCAAAGGTGCACGCTTGCTAGAACCGGCAGACACGGGAACATGTAGAAACATTGCACCTCCGTTACAGGATACACACTGACCTCATTTAAATACTCTCACACAAATGCCAGGTTAGCTAGTCAAAAGAGGAGCTCCATGTGAGACTGGCACTCCTGCCACATGTTCAAGGAGAGAAACTGTTTAAATCACCCCTCAGGGGCCACTTTTCTCTCCTGAATCATGGCACAAACACCTAGACATCTTCACACTGTTATGATGTGTGCCACACCCTGTCTCTAGAAATGCAAGGACAAAATTACAATCCGTGACATAAGTAAAGGTTTTCCCTGCCTTTTTAATCTCAAGACAGGAGATGATAAAATGTATTTGATATTTAAGGTAATGGCTGAGCAATAAAATCCTCACTGACAGTCAGTACCTGAGGGGGTTAAGGCATTAAGGCAAAGCTCATGTTCCCCATAGTACACGTTGACTTCTGTACATTCTCTACATATTTCCAACTTGCCATCAACAGGTTAATTGTTACTGACTTCTGTAGCTTTTTTTCCTCCTTCATTTTTACTGTAATTCGTCATTGTTCTATAACTTAACAAAGATATAAATTCAAAGTCAAAAGAGAGGCAGACACAGAGAAACAGGTGAAAACTCCAAACAGAGGTGTGTGTGTGTGTGTGTGTGTGTGTGTATGTGAGTGTGTGTGTGTGTCTGACCTCGTGGCCCATAGGTGAGCCTGTAGCCCTGGACAGGAGATGAAGGCTGATCCCAGCCCACAGAGAGAGAAAAGAAGCCTGCCTGAACCAGACGCAGACTGGAGACCCCTGGCAAAGACCCTGTTTGAGGAGAAAAAATTAAGATCCCGCAGGTGTATGTTTGCGATAAGATTAATGTTAATGGTTCTGTCTTGAGTGATAGTTACTCACTGGTTCGTTGCTTGGCAGAGGCAGACTCTCCCACACTGTTGGGGTACTGGGCGATGACAGTCACCAGGTAGTCTGTGCCTGACCTCAGATCTCGTGCGGTAAAGGTCCTCTGATTGGCAGAGACCGTCTCCTGCAGGGAGAGAGAGGGAGATCATCTTTGTACACAATAAGGACAAAAACAGGTTTTTGCAAAGCGAATGGCAGATAGATATATAATGACAGCTAGCTGAGCTATGGCTTTCTTTTATCTTCATTTTGTCTGCCAGGGTACAGAGAGGGGAATTTCACTCTGCGCGCTGCCAAATTTTAATCTCTACAGCATCTACATGAAGAAGATCCACCCACTAGACAAGTTTATACTCAGCCTGAAGGCTCTTAAACAGCAGGACTGGCTTTGGCTCCTAAAACTGCAATTTGCTATTTTAATCGAGCCCATACAAAACCTCATGTGTCAGGAAAATTCTCCAACACAGAGACTCACCTGACGCAGTTCTGCTGTGATAGGCTGACCCAGGCCGGAGAGCGGCACATACTGGACTGCATAGCCACTCACAGGCCCCCCTGCTGCACTCCAGCGAAACCTGAGAGAATCAGACGTCTGGCTTGTGAACTGAATGTTGGACGGACCCGTGAATGCCTCTGAGAGGAGAGAAGAGGGCGGAAGAATAATGAGACATTCATCACTTTAAATGCAGATTTATAGTTTGCCAAAAAAATCTGATATCAGACACAAATTTGTGACTGTATATTTTAGTATACTAATGTAATGTTCTTTAACTCAACCCACATACCATCGCTGGCATATACCCCTCCAGCTTTGGAACACACTTGAGGGCTCACAAGAGGAAGAAGTGTGTTGAGCAGTTTGAACTCCCCAACAAAGGAGGTGAAATCACTGCTGGGCTGGGAGGAGATCTGTGCCAATTCACTCCTGTCTGCACTTTTTATACCTAACAAACAGAGGAAAATGGCAAAACAAAGAAGATGCATATGCAAGTCTGAAAGAATTCATCCAAACCACAGTAAGAGAGGACAAACAGCAGATGAGACACCTACCAACCGCAAATACATGCACTCCTTGACTACGCAGCTTCTGTGCTGGTTCCTGTATACTGTCCTGAGACTTCCCATCTGTTATCAGGATTGTGATCTTAAAATGAAAAGAGGACCCACAGACAGAATCAAAATGAGAAGAAATTCTTGGTTAAAGTAGAGATTTCTAATAATGAAACAGCTCCTCGCACCTTTGGGACGTTCCGACTGGAGGCAGGGTTGAAGAAGTTATCAGCGACAAACTTGAGTCCAGCTCCGGTGCGTGTGTTTCCGCCCTTATAATTCAGATTCTCTATGGCATTGACCAGCTCAGTACCATTCAGGTATGTAGTGAATGTAAATTCAACCCTGGAGAGAGAGAAAAGTGCACCTATAGTGAGATCTTTTGTGTTGGTGGCCTGCACAGGAAAGTAACAAGGTTGACATTGATGTCAGTTACCTGGAGGTGTCACTGTACTGTATGGCCCCAAACCGTATCGCCGACTCGCCGACAGAGGCGGCAAACGGTTTGACGATGCCAGCCATGAAGCCCTTCACCTGCATAAAGTTTATTCGGCCGATGCTGGAAGAGCCGTCGACCAGGAAAACAATATCTGCTGCTTGCACATTATTACACCTGCCTGAGAATACAAGCGATGGAGAATACATGTGAGCACAAAAAGACATTTCTGTACGCAAACTCACACACAAACACACTTATTTATACCTTGAGCTTCAGCCCGTTTCATGGACCACAGGAAGACAGTCACAGTGAAAACCCAGCTCCACATCTTCACAACCTGGGCACAGAAGGGGCAAATAGATCTTACTATTTTGCAGAAACTATTAAAACTCACAACAAAAACAGCAAACAACTTAGAAAATCTTTGGAACTGTGATGATTTTAACATTTATCATAATACCCATTTGTTAGCAGGTAGTTAAAAAATATAACTTCTCCCGCTCCTTCCTCCTCCTTTCCTTTATGTCTCCAGGTCATACTAGTCTCTGAGTTGTAACCATCTCCTGTTAGATGAAGTGCTGCCATTCTCATTGAATTTCCTGTTTCTGCTAGTCTCCTGATCTTGTCACTTTCCTGTTCAGCTGCATCCCATTAGTCATTTGCTCTTCAGCATATGTCGAGGGTGGTTCAGCCCTGTTATTTGTCAGGTTGTCTACGCTGCCTGAGAGTTGGAGCCATTGTTCCTGCCTGTACCTGCTCTGACCCACCTAACATCTTTGATATCCTGCCTGCAAGCCTCATCCCTTTGAACGTGTTTTCTTCTCCTCGGTGTCTGTCTGACTACCGGGTAACGTCTCTTTTATTATACCAGTCCGCATGAGGTCCACATTCTTTACTCGTTACAGTTTCAGGGTGTTAACAGTGGCATCCTACACATAATTCCCCAACTGCCATAATGACTATATCCAGAGCTTGTAGTTGAGTTAAGGTAGGCGTATGACATCATTAGCCTGTAGTTGATGTGTCTGACCGCTACATAAACACATAAAAGAGTGTACCGCTGGTACATTAAATTGTCTACACATCAGCTGCTACTGCCACTATTGCCTAATGGCCACTGCAAAGGACAACTCACCACAGTTGCACACTGGTATTACTGCCGGTAAGTTATTTTCTCTGGAAATGGGCACACACACACATTGCAATTTAGTTTTTCTATGAACTCATCATTAATTCATAAATTCATGTGTCATCTATTATACTGTCATGCGTCCACAAATAACACTAAAAAAACACAGCTTACTCCAGTCCCACATTTCTGGCCTTTCTAAAATGAGAGGATTTCTGGATTAGACACTGAAAATAGCTATAATGGAACTGCATTGTATTTTATAAAGCCTTGATGTTACCATGGAGGATGACGTCAAAATATGCATAAATATAAACTATCATGGCGAAAAATCTGTATTAGAGTTACATTATCAACCAAACTCTGCTGTTATATCATCACATCTGAGGACAGTATAACACAGAACAACATCAAACCTTCTCAACACACCTGGTCTCCCTTTTTGTAATATATGAGCTCATTCCACTCTACTTCTGTTCCTCCTGACACACAGGATCAAGATTTATGCACAAAGCATTTCTGAACATTTTTGTCTCTTGAACATCCCTCCTTACATGTCCCATCAAAACATCCTGTTTCCACTGGAATTAAGTGGAATTATAAAACAAAAGAATCAGTCAAAACACTGCTTCCCTCCTCTTGGCTTGTACTGCAGAACATTCAGATTTTTTATTCCACTTTAAATGATGAAAAGTAAATGAGTTTTTCTCCCTGCTGTGTTGGTAATTGAATGTCTGATTTTTTCTTCTCATTTGTTATGGTCCAGGAGTTAAACCAGCCATGGAGGTGCATCTTTGTCGCATTACAGCTCACTGTGGCAGAACCCTTGAAATAAATTAAATTAGCTGAAAATAGGTGAACACATGGATGGCTTAAGAAAAATAGCCAGCATGCTTCAACAACCTCAGTGCGTGTCGATCTGAAGACAAAATGCTTTAGCAGCAAACAATAGAGGACTTGTTTATTTAGAAGTTATGCTGCTTATAATGCTGACCGTAACCTGCATTAAACTCCACTGAATGCAGTAAGACAATATTATCACTGATGTCAGAATTTACATTAAGCCAAGCTGCATGTGTTTGCAGATCAGTGTTTATCATTATTGTCTCATCTAAATCACAAAAGCCAAGATTTCTTCTCATTACAGACTAAACCTTTCACATGCGTCTTGCATAAAATCAGGGGGAAATGGCATCTACAGTGACTTAATACTCCCATTTACGTCCCTTGAACTTAAATATTCAATGTGAGTAGATTTTGAACCCTTGCTCTTGTCAGCCTCTTTTTAAAATGGACATGCATGCTACAAATAACACAGAAAGAATCTGTGCCACCACGACACAAACCAGCTGCCTACACATTTTCTCTTTCTCCACGTCCCCTTTGCCCTGATCAGAGCGGACAAAATAAATGTCCTTTGGTCAGACAGGCCTCTCAGGGTTGGTTTCGATATACTTTAGAAGTGAAGAGGATGATTCCCCTCTCCACAGCATGCCCCAATCAACTCCAACTCACAGATTTTGTATCTGTCTTTGGTTAGTGTGTATCTGGAATGCAGATGCCAGAGCCTTATGGACAATATGTACCATCTTTAGAAAATGCTATTTTCTGTTCTTTAAGATGCAGATAACGCAGGTCTTATTTGTTCTCATTATGCATTTCTCATTATGGGGTTTTCTGGAGGGCTCGTGACTCCCTGACACACCAGTGTCACCGAGCACAGCTCACGTGTTGCGAACAAAACTCAAAACTTTCAACTAATTTCAGTGACAGCTTTCATTTGGTGAGAGAAATCCATTACGGTTGGCGAGCATCTTTCTTCATGACAACTCCTATTCACATTCACCTTTTTATAGAGGTGAGGCACGACACAGCGGCTACTGCAAATAGCTGACAGATGTTGAGCCAACGACAGAACCTCTGATCTACTCCGTAGAGCGGTGGTAGCTAAAGTAAACAGTGTCGGGACCGAAACCATGAGAAACCACTTAAGCTGATGAAATGTAGGATAGAGGGAATCAGGACAACAGCAGACAGAAGTGATTTTCTGAGCCTGTATAGGAACGCAAAGAACATCAACATCATCTGGAATTTGGTCGTTTTCGTTGCTTGGCATTTCGCTGGAACATTGACCCAGACCAGACTGTCAGAGCGCCTCCGTCAGAGCTAGCCCACATGAAAGACAGCTGTAGTTGATACAAGCTGCCAGCCACGATAACATTCACATTCACATTCAAAACTACATTAAAGAGTGCTTTGTTTACCATAGTTATTACAGCTATTAAGGCTATTACAATAGCTATTACAGCCTAAACATCATGAGCCACCCCAGAGATAAACAGGGTCTGTTGTCCTCAACAGCTTGACAATTTGGGAAATACATTTAAGAGTTAAAGGAGAAGACTGATTCCGCTCTCATAATAAAGCTCGAGCCAGCTGCCTGTTGGTAGAGCTTAGCATAAATCCTGAGGAGTGAATGGGAATATTTTAGGATGACTTGTGTCTGTCTGTGATAATATTCGAGTGCTTTCATACATTAAGCAGCAGCAAGACCAAAACCGTGACACTGAAAATGGACACTGGAATCTGTTGAGGACCCTTGTCCTCTTTCAGTTTGTTCAGGAATGAAAATGTTAAGACATTGCCTGAAGCCAGAAGCTTTTAATTACCAATAAATGTTTGTTTCCTCTGTAAGATGCCGAGCCCACAAACCCAACAGTTCAGAGTTTGTGTCCCAAACACGCATGCACACATGAGCTTAATATGTTCCAAATGCAATGCCCCTTTTTCTTTTTCAAAGATTCAAAGCACTTATTTTGAGTACTTCTAACCTTATAAAATGAAATTATGTACAATTAGCCCCTAACAAACGACCTTTCATGTTATTTTTCTTTTTCTGGTATAGAATCTAATGAAACTATGTTTATTTCTGGTTTTATTATGTAAGGCAGGTGTCGCGATCACAGTCTGTACCAGCAGTCTATTCTGAGCAATTACATCTTGGCTAACTTAAGAGATCATAATTGAAAGGCATTAATGATTTGGGGGCACCACTGAAAACACCAGCTGACGACTGAGGGGAGCGGCTGCAAACGTCAAAAGCATTGCAGAGAGCAGCTCCTTTCTTCCTCTTCCTGCCACTCCCACAACACACCCACAAATCCTCTCCTCTATTTTCAGGCCCCACTCTAATCTATGTATACATACAAAGCTTTCTGGCATGTATTTTCAAATAAAAGTTTTTTTTAAAAAGTTACAGCATGGCCATGTGCCAATAGTGGGAGTAACCCACTTCCTCTGAATTTTTTATTACAGCACACGTAAAGATATTCATCTTCTTTATTAAGTACATTCCTACGGGTGGCCTCAACACCTGGATTTTGAAATGGATGAAGTAAGTGGCTTGTGGGTATGGCTACACCCACTTGAGGCCACCTGGGAATTAAACTAAACGTGTGGGTTAAGAGGTCACTGACACGGTAACAAAGTGCTGCAGAGCAGTCCCCTGCAGAAATCAAGTGAGGACTTAGTGTGAAAAAAGAAAACTCGTCAGCAACAGCTTTGACAGAAGAAAAGGACTTTTCAGGCACAGGAGGAAGAGGAGATTAGGACTCATCCCAAAACTTCTGGTGGGAGCTGTACAGTGGCTGTGCTTTCTGAAAGCTCAGCTCAGGCAGGATCACGGGGCTGTGGTCGAGTAGAGATGCCATTCTCCCAGGGGGGCAGCGGGCCACAGGCCACTGCAATGTGACAGAGCACAGGATTGTGTAACAGCCAGGCAGCACTAAATGAACCCAGGGACAGAGAGTGACACAAGGGGAGAAAGGGATGGAGGGGTCAAAGGAGGGCGGCGTGTCACAGTGAATTACCAAAAGCAACCCTGCAAAATTTGTGCACTCACCAGGATTTTGTGTACTCGGCAGCCACAAGCCACTGGTAGCAAGAAGAGAAGAGCCCTTTCCTGAGGCCAGCTGGGAGTTTAGACCAGAGAGGACTAATTCAGTCGCCTTCGACCCCTACCCTACAGAATCTCTCATTTTTCACCGATAACAGATAATCAGTCCATTTTTCCATCCAAACCAAACAAAAGCACTGAAAACAGCAGCAATTCAGAATTCTCTGTGACCCCTTGTTGAAACAAGTTTCAAAAGAAGCACTGATATTATCCTTCCTAAGTATTTCACAAGCTTTGAAGTTCTGTTAACAAAAGCCAGATGGACTAAGTCAGGGAAATAACCACATTCATCAATGGCTTATCCTTCTCATTCAAAGACATGAACAAGACAAAAAGTTGAATCGTCTTCATTTATAGCTAATTAAATCCAATGTAAACACGACCATTTAAGCACAAGTAACTATCAAAATACACACACACACACACACACACACACACATCCCTCTACATGAAAGGTCTGGCTGCAGAATCTTTCCACTAAAATGCCCAACGCTAAGCAAAAACAGTCGAAGATCTGAGAATTGTGTTAGAAATGTCATCTTCGGTAACTTCAGGAAAGAACAAAAGAAAACCTTCCCTCACAAACACATCAAACACAAACAGTAACCAGCAGCAGCCCTCCATAGATGACACACTTGGGATCGGTCCAGAGCAATCCAGTACCAGGGTGACACGCCAAAACCTTAACCAGGCAGGGCGGCAACAATGCACTGAATGAAAAGATGAGTGTGAGTGTGTTGGATGGGGGTGAAGGGAAGGTGAGGCAGAAGACAGGAAAAGTCAGATCTTTTAAGACATTATTAAAAACTCCATGTCAATAGGGGGATTTCTTGCCATTGCGTGAGCCAAACCACAGCAAAGTCGCCCTAAGAAGTGGAACAGACAATCGGGAGGAAATCAAGACACACGAAGCAGAGGGAGGAAGCGGAGGAGTGAGAACTCCCCCCGTCCTGTCCCTAAGGTGCAGAATCGGGGACTGCAGCAGGACCGATGGCCCCTCACCGAATGAGTTCACATGAGGTCGACCTGGTTGTTAACTCCCCCGTTGTCCTCCTGTGTATCAACTGCAGCGAAGCCCAGTACAGGCAGAGCGTCTGCGAGGGCAAAGGAGGATAACTGCAGGTCTTGTCTGGATTTCACATCCTTTAATTTGAAAATGCATTGCAAGGCTGGGTGGAGTGGGGGGTGGCGGGGCGGGGGACTGCTACATAGCTGATGATTTTGTTAAAGTGACATTTCGAAGAGGGCAGAAGTGGGGTGATAAATGTTGTGCTCTGTCTTGTTCAAAGTCAAAATCTCTTGCTGCAGGGAGAGCAAAAAAAGCTGAGGAGTGGCTACAGTTCATTTGAGTGCTCTCTCTCTCTCCCTCTCTCCCTCTCTCTCTGTCTATGCATACACACAGAATTAAGAGTTATCGCTTTCCAGTAAGTACTTGCAGAGCAGATCGGTGATACAGCAGATACAACACCAGGAGCTGCGTCCAGATTCCTGTCGAGCTTCAACGCAGCGCGCAAAAACGGTGCGTGACTTCCAATTCCGGTTCGCACCCGCATCCCCTTAAAATCAATCCTCACCAGACCGATGCACATAATTCCCATAAGTCCCACTTCTCCTCCTCTCCCGGCCTGTGCCATCCTCTTACCTGGGAGTCTCTCCGTCCTCCGTGCCGTCCACAGCCTGTCGCTCCCCTCCTCCCCACCTGTGGCACATCCAGCCCCGGCTCTCCCCCTTTACTATTCCTCCTCCTCCTCCTCTTTTCCCGGTGCAGCGTCCGGACAGCACCGCAGTGACACTCCCGGTCACCGGTGTCCCCAAGAAAAAAAAAAAAAAAAAAAAAAAGCAGAAGAAGCAGCTTTCCGTGATTGTGCTGCAGCTCAGTGAGCGGTGCGTGTGCGCATCCCTGCAGGAGAGACTGTCTGTCAGAGAGCTGCTGCGAGCAGGCTCAACACAGGCAGCAGCAGAACAGTCCAGACTTGTTCGGATGCCTGAAGGGGAGTCCTGAGCTCTCCCTTTCTACACCCCCCTCCTCCACCACCCCTTCCATCTCTCCCTCCAACCTCATTCACTCCGTCTCTCGTCCCTCCCCGCTCCTGCCTGCGAGCTACCCATGTAACCATGTGCAGCTGAAACATTGGCCGAGTCGTTCCGCTACTTTTCCAGGTGAGGAGAGGGCAAGTCAGGTCACGTGACTCTGCGCGGATTGCCCCCCCACCCCCACCCCCAGCAAGTTTACCGCCACAACACGTGACTGAGTCTGCAGACTGAAGGAGGAACCTGGAGGATGACAATAAAAATACCTAAAAAAAAAAGAGACAGTACTGTGCAGTGTTTGCATGCATGTATATTTTTGTGCATTTTATTCAGTTATAACTGTCAGCTGTTGTGTATTTGATTAAATGTTTTTGTTGTTCAAAATTTTCAGTACTAGTTACAACTGACCCCCCACACAGTAGAATTACTAATAATAAATGGGACCAGCTCATCTGAGGACAATGATGTGCACATGTTAGGATAAATCACCTGCTGAAGCCTTGTTAACGCTACAACGCTAGTTATTTGTTAAGAAAATCATCCATTAGTTGATCACCAAACCATACTCAGCATCAGGAGCAGTGCTAACATGTCAATCCAGATCCCACATCCCTTTGACCTCTGGACATTGATTTGCAGCTGCAAGTTCATACAGTCTTCATATATAAATATATATATATATATATATATATATATACATACATACATACGTACTCCTGTCCTTATTTAGAGTTAGAATCTTTTTTATAGATTTTCCTTTCGTTGTTCTTCGTGGCAGCTTTGGCAATAAACTGTTACTGCAGGTGTGTTTTTGGAACTCATTTCAGTTTCCATTTCAAGTTTCATCATCTGTACTCATCAATCTTTTCTTTGTTTGTTCGGCCATACTAACTGTTTACTCACAACCCTTTCAGAGATGCACACAGAGTTAAAAACCAAATCTGTTGCATTAAAAGCCAAACTGTGCGCTGCTTGTAATCTTTTCCTGCTCAGTATACTGTAAAGCTTCAGGCTTTCATCAGTGGGCCACAGACACAGGCCACTGTGTGCATCGTTCGCCATTAGTGACCCTTGTTAATTAAATGTTTCCATCTGAATTTTTCCCACTTTGACATTTAAAAATATCATCAGTGAAAAAGGCTAATCTTGTCAACATCACAGCATATGAATAAAGTGATCATTTGATCAAATAAATGCCACAGTTTGCAAAAAGGAAAAGATTCACTCAGTCAAAGATGCTTGATGCTGTGCCACAATATCAGCATGTGGACAGGATAGTGGCACATGTGCTGTCACTGAGGCCTCTTCAAGGTCTGTTCACAGATCTGTTATGTCAGCACTGTCACTCATAGTTTCAGCTTCTGGGACTAGAAGGACTTTTGATGGACTTCATTAAGGACAGTCAACATATAGCTAGAGAACTATTTTGTACTTTGTAAAGTCATTCTTGGTCCTATTAACTGACCTTCATCACAGACATTTACCACAGCAACCACAATGGAAGGCTCAGGGTATAGAGATGTCGTACCTTCACACCTCTTGTTGAGATAACCTGGCAACAGGTGGAGGAAAATAATAAAGGAGATAAAAGATGTTTCCTGTCTTTCTTCAACATCAACCACAAGATCTGAGTATCTCAAGCAGTAGTTGGTTCACCTTCACTGGATTCCAAAATATCCTGATAAGATGTGTATTCGAAGACTTCATACTGATAGTGCTGGTCACCTCCCTCTCAGAATTGAAAAGTATGCTGGTGACTGCATGCTGAGAAAAAATGGCAGCGCTTTTGGTAGTATTTGCAGATTCTTCAATATGCACCAAGAGATGCACCAAAGATTGTGTGAACATTGCTATGTGATCCCCAGTGTTTACCCAAATAACAAAAATGTTCCCATGCCTTCATCCCTTGTGAACAGAGACATAATCTCACCACATCTCATTTTGAGGTTTTAAATGCCTGCCAAGGGCTAAAACCAACCTACTGCTATGAAGTCACACTGTACAACATCTTCAGCAAAAACATTTCAATATGTTGTTTGTTGTGTATAATGATTTTCACAGGTGTAAGGTATATGTTATATTTTAACAGCTTTGTGATGGATTTTGTTGAAATTTGGTCCTTCATGCTCACAGGATGAATGTTAATGGTCCCCTCACTTCCTTTTTCGCCATGAGATTGACATTTGTGGTTGAGTGAAATCAACGACTGGATGGATTGATATGAAATGTAAAACACATCAGCTGTTTGACAAACTAAAATCCTTTTGGTGATCACTTGTTCATGTAGCACTTTCATCAGGAAAAAAAAAAACTAAACTTAATGACTAAATAACAGCGGGACTCATAGCATGCCATGTTCACATGCTATAACACTAAACAAAGATGGACGAACATGGTCACATCATATTTGTGAAACGGCGGCATGCCTAAAGCCTGAGAGTCTCTCCCATGCCAACATTGTCAAAAAACAGCCTATAACAACAGCTTATAAAAAGCTATTCTTCATATTGTAGGTATTGTTTATAATCCAGAATTGTCTAACAGAGTCAGCCAACAGACACTCCTTTATTCTGTTATCTTCTTGCCAAAAGCTGTCACCCCACCAGCTTTCCTCATGCGCAGCCTCTATAATTTACAGCAACACAAATTAGACTGCTTCACAGAGCGGCTTTCCAATGTTAAGTCTAATCAGTGGGCTATTTATTGTTACCATAGCAATACCTGCACAACCATGCTCTACGTGCAACCATGGTGCTATTTCAGCAATTATATCCTGTATCATTCTTATTCTATGCATTTTATTCAGGTCAACAATGCCACTCTCAGATCTCTACCTGACCGTAGATAGTGACTAACTGCAGTGTGTTGAATTTAGTCTTTTTTTCACTGTTGTCTCATAGAATTTAATACAGACTCCTGGGCCCCTTAAGGCCCCTCTTGCAGTAGAGATTGGATTACTGTGGCATTTAACTAGCAAAACATAGCTCTTTGAGGGAACACCATGAAACAACCATATGACAAGACAGGATAGCATATGATAATGTAAAGTGTGATATAG
>JAOXYL010000100.1:14973867-14989978 GCA_028564955.1 Terapon puta | reverse complement strand
ACACACACACACACACACACACACACACACACACACACACATTCATGCATGTCTGCCTCAGCAGCTCAGCTCCATTGGAAAAAAGTATCTAGTTAGTCCCAGTTGCCCTCATGTTTCCATGTAGGAAAGTGTTTCTGAAACTGCTCCATGTGCAGTGTGTTTTATGGGAATAAGGGCACATGTGATGTCAGCCTGATGTAAATTAGGCACTACACCGACTGATGGAGCATGTCCGGAGGCACACTCTCACTCACTACTCTTTGTAAAGTTATGCTGCGAGGCATCTCAGCACAAAGCGATTGCTCCCTCTCCTCAAGGTCTTGCCTGGCTGATGTCCATAAGTTTAATGATCCAAGAAGAAAAGCAACAGTGTTCACAGGACCATTACACTCTAACAGCACTCTCAGTTTACACCTGGGCAATGTGACCTGTCTTAAAATCACTCATCCCAAGTACATTCAACATAACTCTGATCTGCATCCCACTTAGACAGATCCAATGCACATGTTCATGTTCACTCTCTGGATCTGATCCTGTGCCCAGACTCACCGGGTCACTTAGTTCTCACATAGTGTCAAACAGAATTTGTCAGCTGGTGCTCCTTCTTTAGAAACATGTAATGGGGGAACACAGCATCCGAGGTAGAATAATACATATAATTTATTGAGTAATATTTGTGCACAATGATCACTATTTTCATATTAAACTATTCGGAGTGTTTTGATAAGAGAGAGAAGGAAATCGAATTTAGAAAGAATATAAACCTATCATAGCATATTTCATATATATATATGAAAATATGCTATTACCCTGTTTAAATTATATATATGTCTAAAGGGATCGTTATCTTTAAGATTCTGTTGAAGTTTCAGTGGTCAAGAGGAGTGACAAAAAACAAAAGACTCTGAACTCGAGTGAATTTGTGGCTGAACGTCAGGCTGTGATTCTTTGGCCCAGTGGGTGACCTCAGGGTTAACTACTCAGCAAAGTGCTGTAAGTCATAAAGCTAAACGTGAGAGAAAAGGATCATTAATGAGGAGCATTGTTAAGGTGGGATTGGTGAGGTGATGCTGTGTGTCTGTCAGTGCCTTCTTTCTCTGTTGCATTGTCCCATATCTGAAACAGGATGGGGCCTCAGCAGATCCAGCTGTCACACAGGACGATGTCTGTGACCACTGTCCAGCTGTGGCCTTATCCTTATGTGAGTTCAATCAGCTCAAAACAAGCAATTTTGGTGTGTTAAATTCTACCCTTTATTTTCAATTGTTCAATTCAATTGTAAAACCCTTCAGAGAAACATAAAAGTTATTACTAAAAATGTCAGAGAACTGTTAGTCACCTACTTACGTAACAGTCGTATCATGACTTGCAGTAGCTTATAAGGGAGTCCTATTTTATCTGTAAAAATAGTCAAGTTATCCAGACTTGACTTTTGAAGGCAAATCCTGGCGGGTTTTAGTTTCTGCACAAGTAAGTATGCGTTGGAGCTGCTGATTTAAACAGCAGGAAAAGCCTCTTTGATTCCTGTCACATCCTCCTGGCTGAGCCCGGAGCCTTGAAGCTTGTTGTGGTATGCAGTGAGTGCGATGACGGCGTGTCCCCTGGGAAATATTGAGTTACCCTGCTGGTTTTTAGATCACAAATAGGAGTTGGGATATTCAGGATACACTGGTGCAAGGATTTTTGGATCAGTCGATAAAGGCAGTGGTTTTAGGAGGAGTATTAATGTCACATTGGGATAATAATCCTTGTCAGAGGAAAAGAGGAGATAAAATACTGTACTCCTCCATATATTTCCTTCCTTTAAGTGGGCCTGTGTTTGCAGTTAACATACATAATAGCACACAGCAGGGCATTTGAATAGATTATCCTTCTGGACAGTTCAGTAAAGGAGATAAAAACGACCAATGAGTCTCCAGGGACCCACAATGAAAAGTAAAGATATAGATCATTTTGAGAAAATAAATAGAAATAGAATATTGCTCTACTTAACTTCTTTTCTCAACTTTGCTCTTCCTTGTGTGTCTTTAAACATTATATCATGGCAATTTAAGAGGAAATACCTAAATAAGAGCAAAAAGGAAGAGTGAATAGTATGGTGAAAATATAACAAACAAACATCATTCTGACAGTACATAGAATATGTCTATAAGAACCATGTTGACCAAAAAGACAACAATCATTATCATATTTGTAATGAACAAACTGCTGACAGAGGTTGAGTGATAAAATCATCATACTGCTTAGCTGTCTATTCAAGTCTGCTGCAAGAAACTGCATGTCAGCTTCAGATATGGTCCAAAGAAAGAGGCTTACAAAGGGCTTCAGTGAATAAATCCTGGCCTGGAGACCTTTGGTGTTTTTCCTATGTGAGATTGTATTATATAAATGGTGGGAGGGCAGTGTGACTGTCCATTGAGCTCAGTAAGCTTTCACAACTGATCATAACCAAAGATAAAAGAAAATGTCGAGTCAGGGAGGTGGGAGTCATTCTGGATTTCTTAAACATATCTCATAGAGCCAACATTACTCTCTTACATCTTTTACTAAGACTTTCCCAGAACAGGATTTAAAGCACAACTCTTCGTCTGCTTCAAGGTTGGTGTCATGAAAATCTCCTGTTCCTCTGCGTTTAAGCGGTGCTGCAGGCTGCAGAGCGGAAAGGGAGCGAGAGGAGCGCAGTAGCTCGACAGTGACTCCTCACAGGCTGCACTTTGTGTGGAGCCCCGTTTCCTGCATTCACAGGAAACGCTCATATTGGAAACAGATTTTCCCTGACAGTCGGTTCCAGCCGAGGCCCGACTGAAACCACTCTCAGCTGTTCCAGCCTGCACACTGAAGGGGAGGAAGGGAGGGGGCAGCTTTGAAACTCATCCCCCTCATCTTACAGGGTGTGGGGTATTTCCTTCATTATTTTTCTTCTTTTACGACCACATATTTTCTCTCTCTCTCTCTTTTTTTCACTCTCTGCACCAAACTGCTGCCCCATCCTCCTCGTTCTCCTCATGTTTCACTGCTGAGTGCTATTTGGTTTTTTAAATGTCAACACACAGGAGCCTGCCTGGGCAGAGGAGTTACCCCATGCCTCAGGGGTACAGTGAGGGTCCATGCCGAGCCCTGGACAGACAGGGCCCGAACATAAATACAGCATGCGACACACCATCACAGCACGCTTTTAAACCCTCAGACAGAGGAAGTTAACATCTGAACGTCGCGGCGCAAGCAGGCAGTCATCTGTTGGGTGTATAAAACTGTCAGGAGAAACCAACTGACCCTGGACTCAACCCAAACAGTCTCTCTGCTGCATGCTGCATGTGGAGACACACACGACGGGACTGTGCACGTGCAGGAACACGAACACATTCTTATACAACGCTGAAGAACCATTCAAATAAATCCAGAGTGATTACAATGTGTTGTTTGGATCTGGAAGAAAAGATAACTTATTATTCTCTCCTGTTACTCTGTTTCTTGTATGCATTTGTAGGGTGCAAGCCAAGAGATTCATTCCCTGCATACAACTGTCATTCATTTTTTGATGGTTGAATGCCAATGAAAGGTTAATACCAGTCAATTCTGGCAAAACATTCCCACATTTTTCCCACATTCATACTGTTAAATTTGCTGTGTGTTTCCCCAACACCCAAATGGAGAAATAACAGATACATTTATGTCCATATTGACGCACCAACTGACGCATTCATGAGCAGCCATTTAAGTCCGTCCAGGTATCACCCAGTAGCCATCCCTCATGGGTGCTGTAGCAGGGATTACCATGGTGATAACCCTGAGGTCAGAGTAAGTGTGCCAGGGGTGGGACCCCCCACACTGCAGGCAGAGTCCCCAGGGGCCACAGTGTTACCTCTCAGGAGACTATTGTTTACCTCACGTTATTTCAAAGTGGCCAAATGGATCAAGCAGAATATAAACTTAACAAGGCATGAGAAGTCTGCAGTATTTTCTGCTGTCACAAACTGGGGAGAACATTATTGGAAAACATTTGGCGAAAAGACCACACTTACGGTGCAGCCATTATGGGCCAACAAAAGACATTCAATATATTATCTGATTGCAGTAACTCAGTGTTAAACAGTGTGGGAGGTTTCTTAAGTATTTCAGTTTATTGTGATTGTCCTTTAATCTCTGTGTGAGATTTGTGTTGTATTTTGGCTGTTGTCTAACCACTTTCAGGTCAGGATGATGAAAATTTTTATTTTTTAGTTAGCCTGTTAGTTTTATTGCCAAGCTTTCCATTCTCACATGGTACATGCACGGTTTACAATGATAATGGGGCCAACATACAGTGGTAGACAAGAGACAGCTCATTTCTTACTTTGATGGTTGGTTTTGTTGACTGAGATGTCAACTGTTACTAACAGATTATCAGCAGCATATTATATTTAGCTATCTTCTGAAAACACTAAAATTGAGAGGGCTGGAAAGGAATCTTGAACATGCCCTTGATGGCTACATCCATGATAATCAGGATAAGAGACCGAGGCTAAAACTGCAAATGTTGAGGGAGATGGTCAGCACCCTCAGCAGTTGATGGTTCATTGTGTAAAATAAAGAAACAGTACATTTGTTTTACTGCAGTGTAGAGCTACTTGGTCCTGGTGTTATTAAATACAATAATAAATTGTAGAAAATCAGACATTTAGAGTAATCATTTAAGGTTGTATACATATGATTGGACAATTGCTGCAAGGGGGAGGGTGATAGTGACTTGAGATTTGTGATCTTCCCTCAGAATTTTCCACCTTTTTTTCTCTTGATGTTGCATGTTTCTATGAGTAATCTCAGCCTGGGTCCTTTCTCCTTCAGTGCAGCCCTCTCCTCTCCCACCATATGCTACTTTGCCTGACTCCTCGTCTTTTGTCCTCCCGTGCTGGTGGGCCAGGCATCATCTTACCTTCCAGGTGTTCCAAATGAGCCGTGGGTATCTTAGCAACCTGGCAGTGAGCTGCGTCCCGGCTAGCCGAGGTAGATGTGGGTGCACAGTACGCTCTCCGTTACTGGAGCCTTACACATTCAAAACAGCTCTCCCGTTGGATTGTTTTTCCCACCATGCCATGACAATATCCACACTTTAATTATAGCACAGTCCTGGCATTAACCCTGTGCACACACATGCACTGTTACCCACTGAGACCGCAGGAGAGAGGCATATCTGCTATTGGCTATGGAGAGGAAAAGCTCCTCCAGTGGGTGAGGGCAAGTGTGCTCACAAAGCCCTAAACATGTAGTCGGGGAGACCTAAACAGGGGTTAGCGGGAGAGAGGTTTCCCTTCATCATATTTCATTCACAGGCGTGCCACGCTGCCAAACAACATGTTGATTTTTGAGCAATCTTGAGGGTGTGTGTTGCAACCCTGTGCTGGGAAAGAATGTGCTCTCTGCGTCATTTTATTTTTTGCCTCTGTTCTCGTCTATATTTGAGCATGAGAATGTCCACTGTGGTGAGCCAGATGCTTTGCTCTGGGTTCAGAAAGGGAGGTTTTCCTTGGCGTGGCCCTCTGATTGAATACAGGGAGAGAGGAGAGCAGCTAAGCAGATTGGGATCTCTCACCGCAAGCTGGGATCCCCTGACTGCTCTGTGGTCAGATAACGCTATTATCTCATAGGCTGCTGTATGCAAAACTATTTTTTTGCTACACACTTCACGTTGCATTTGTTTTGTCATGATAAAATAAATGGAAAAAACAACATTTCATTGTCCCCTATCAAATGCGATATGGCAAACACTGATGCACTTGTATAAGATAAGGCTGCCTCTGTAAAGAACATGCAACAGTTTAAAATAGCAATGCAAATGTAGGCAAAACACTTCGGTTCAGCAAAGTGATTTTAAGCAAAAGTGACTGAGCTACAGAGGCACATGTCCACATCACTATGTTTACACTGCACATCCTATTTTCATTATGCATATTTTCTATCTCGTATTCCCTTCTTGCAATCACCTTAATCTTAATGAGGCTTGTCATCCCTGTGTGAACCTGAAAGTGCACATGGTTGTGATTTTGCAGGCCTGGTTCCAGGGAGAGTGGCCCAGTCTCTCTATGGCATTCAAAAGCTTTTCACGCCTGGGCGTCAGGGGAGGGGCAACTCCTGCACAGCTCCTGTTAACAGCCATAATGAACTGCTCACCAGCTGGATTTGGATAAGCACTTGATTTGGACCTGAATGATCTATTTATAATGTTAATATAGATTAGTTTGGCATTTTGGGAAATTTTATTTAAATGATTTGGCTTCCTACTGGGAGGTTATTCATAAGAAGTTTGATCCATTTCTTATGTCTGCACATTAAACATGAAGCCAGCAGCTGGATAGCTTAGCTTTGCATAAAGACTGAAAGCTGCAAAAAGCCCTTATCTGTCCAAAGGTGCTATTTCTTAATGTAATGTATTTCTGGAGGTTTACAATGAAGTTGAGGTTTTCATATGTTCATGTTTAGCACACAAATGTCAAAGGATCATATGTCACAACTGTGTTGGTGGAAAAAAAAGAATTTGGTAAGCATGTGACAATGTGAACTGATGTAAGATATTTAATGTGTTTGTGCTCACATTTCACAGCATATTGGTATACTGCTAGCATTTAGAAGTTGATTCTATTTTTAGTATGTCTATCTAGTACAATATCTTTATTTCATTAGTATCATAAACATTAAGTTGTTGTGCAAAACTAATACTAAATAGCTTTCAACCGTTCACAGCAGACATTTTAAACATGACAGAAAGTCTACAAAAACAACAATGATAATAGTTGTGAATAACACACAATATTGATTTAATCTATGTGGTCCAACATACACTAATAAACACATACGAGAGCAAAGAAACCAACGCTCAGCCATTCCCTTTTGTAGTTTGCAGTCTGGTGCCAATTATCTTGATTGGACAGGGCCTGCTGTGTGAAGGTGATTACATCCACACACCATCAGGTGTGGGACCACATGAAAAACCTGAAATAAGAGATGGGCTGTGAAATTGAGGGTGGGGTGGGGTCCAGCTGTGTTTCACTCAGCAAAATTAGAGTTTAGTGCTCTTCGCAGCCAGGATAATTGAAATCTGATTCCTTCAGAATCCAGAGCACTATGTTCAAGAGGGGTAAAGCAGAGCTCTCTCATTTCCCTGATGCTTGGACCAAACTAGATTTTATAAGGAGGTCTGCAGTAGAAATGAATATGTGGGACATGTTACTTCCTTGAAGGGGCAGCCCATTCATTTGGAAGAATAGCGGTGGACTCGCAGAAGATTGAGTAGAGGCCAAATTTAATGCTGGGGCCAGTGCAAGCACACAAGTGGCTCCAGAGGCTGCAGGGTTACCCAGTTAATAATATCTGAGAAGAAGAAGCGTTTCTTCATGCCGGCCAAAGCCAAGTGTTTAGTAAAATGCTGATTCATTTAAAGCTGCTGTACACAACTGTTTTAGAAAAGGTACTCTTTTGCAAATTACACAAATACTTTTTGTATAATAATACAAATCTCATGGTGTTCAGGCGTACTCTCATTAACAGCATGATAAGCCACAGCTGTCACTTTAATCCAAATATGGCGTTGGATACATAAAGTAAAAACTTTTCCTCACCATACGCGCCTCACATGCTATTGTTTAGACAAGTTGCTGTAAACGTCTGGCCATAGGGAGGACTCGCACAAGTTAGCTGCACTGTTTAAGCTCAGCAGCCCTCTCCTTATATAGACCTATCTCATCAGTTTGTTTGGCTGCAGCATCTCATTTCCTCCAGAGCAGCGGACAGTGAGCCCCTCCGAAAGGGCAGCTCTCAGGGTCCAGGAGGTCACTGGCTGCAGGCGCCTTGGCTGAGTTGCAGTAAACCCTTTTGTCTCTCTGAGAGTCCCTCTGTTCTTGTGCTCTTAATATTGCCACACTTCCTTCTTGTGTTATTAGCAGCAAAAGTCCCAGTGGTCTGTAGATGCCGGTGTTGTAAAATGCCACACTGAGGACCAGTCTGTCACTCTATTGATCTTCTTCAACTACTGTGACATCTGCTCAGCACTAATTGAGAGAAGTTTCATGTCTACAACTGTGAGCCACTAAAGTGCCAGCCTGTTGTAAAACATGCTCTCAGTGGAGTCAACAAGCCTGTGTTGCTGCGAGGCATGCACTGAAGGAAAAGGCAAGTCTAAAGTCCAAGTAATAGTTTGTTTGTTTGTTTTTTCCATATAGAAATTCACGTTATTTCCTTCCTTCACCATTTCCTTTCTTATAGATGACTGTATTCATCTACATTTACATTTAAAAGGAATTTTGTAAACAGTATTTTAAACTTTTTAAAAGAATAGCTGGACATTTTAGAAATGTCCTTATTTTCTTTCTTCCTCAGTTTCACTGCCTACCTCCTCTAAAACTCATTCATTAGCACATAATTTTGTGTACTCATTCGAAAAACCAAATGATAAGTAACCATTTTTACACATGACTCTGTAAGCTGTCATTGCTTCTCCACACTGTTTCTTCTTTTGTGTCACTCTAAGGTTGTCCATTGCATTTTTTTTGTTAATATGTTAATTGTCATGTTAATGAATAATGGTGATTTTGTCACTGGACAATGCCAGGCTATCAGTTTTCCTGTTTCAATACTTTATGCAAAACTAAGCTAAACTGACTCCATATAGCTACATATCATACATATCCAGATGTGACTGTTGTATCGCTCATATTATCTGACCCTTGACAACAGAGCAAGTAAGGCTGTTTCTTAAAATGATGAACGATTCCTTCAAGAGCAATAATCTAAACATTCTAAAACATGATAGATTTTCCTTTGTATTAACCCAGTCAAGACTATCTGACTGACTATCCATGTTCTAAAAAAGTCATTTTATTTCATTAGATCAGAGTAACAGGATATAAGACTTGCAGCCCTCATCTGTACTGTATAGCACATGGGCATCAGATATCCCAGCACTGAGCGCAGACTGAAGGGCACACATCACCTCTGGGTTCAGGGGTCAAGAGGAGCCACACTTCCTGTAGCCTGCACCGTCGAACCCCTGCTGACTGCTTTACTGGCTCTCTCATTGTTCAGATTTATCATCCCTGCCATTGATGTGGCCTCTCGCAGAGACCATTAAAGACCAAAGAGCATCACCCCAAACCAGATGTTTCACCTGCGTCCTGGGTGCAGTCTGTCACTGAGACATACAGAGTGAACAAAAGAATGATGGGCTCGTGAATAAAGTTTAGAAGTCACCAGCTGACATAAAGCATATCAAAGGACCTCTCCAGACATTCCTGCTATGGTTTTAATTTTAACAACCACATCCTTCATTAGAAGAATTACAGATACTGTACATTATGAACTGATAGTTGATGTGAACTTGAGCTGTTGAAAATCAGCGTCTTCAAAATGAATCAAAAAGTACCATTACCATACATACTTAAATATTTTAGACAATAAAGCAATAGGAAGTTTTAAAAGTTTTTTAAAAATCTGTCTTGATTCTGGTTATAACTTTTTTTTAATGACCACTTATATGGTGTATAATCAATAATCATAAGTTGTTTTATCGTGTTATAAAAGTACTGTCATGGGAATTGGATAGAAAATAGGAGGAAGATGTTTTTTTTTCATCTCCAGTTGAATAGTTGAATCTGTACATGACAATATGCAGAATAAGGCAACAAGACACTGGTGACATTTTGCACTGACTATGGCAGTACTAATGGATTAAACTAACACATGAGGAAAGACCCTAATAGAGCCAGAATGTCTGCCCTAAAATTCAACTGCATCATGTTTTGAGACACAAAAAGATCTTGGGAGTGTGATGCCCTCACTCCACCACGACCAACCTAAAGACAAGTATAGCATGCACCATACATTTAACCTGTAATTTAGCTGTCAGAACACACATTACACAGCTCATTTTGGAGTTATTTTGGTGGTCGCATGACGTTTTGCGGGGGAGCTCTGTGTTTGTTGTGGGTGGGAGAAAGTCCCTGAAGTCTGAGAAAAGAAGAGCCATAGAAAGATAAAGAAGGAGAGTGAGAGAAAAAGAAAAGTTGGCGTGCAGAGAGATTTGAGGAAGATGTGACATGAAAAACTTTCTGTCACACCAGGTCAAGACTGCAGGATCACCACCTCCTCCTCTCCTCCCCACTGGGCTACACAGGCATGACACGGTTCCAGGATCAGGAGGGGGCTATAATGAGATCACATCAACCCAATTAGGAGGGTACATGTGGAGAAAAGCAGCTGTACAGAAAAGAGCAATGCATTCACCTCTGTGCTCTGATAGAGGAGTGTTTCCCAAATACCAGTGTGATAATGACATTAGCGTCTAATCAAAGGCAGCACTTCAGGCTGCTTGATGACGTGCATCTCTGCTTGTGATGATGGCATGATTTCTCACCTGCATAATGGAGGAAGTTGAAAACCCCACAAGAGTATAATTCTCAATTAACACCTCTGGGTTTCGCAGCTGTGGTCTGGAGCAGTGTGTGACTGACCAAGCATATTAACAGTATGTGCTGGAGATAGAACAACAAGTAGGTAAGGAAAGGTAATGAAAGAAAACCAAACTCCACACCTCCACAACTGGCCCTGTAGAAGACTGGAAACTAAATCCAGCAAACGGCAGAAGTCATGTCTTGTTTGTTTAATCTGTTAAAAAAAATGTGCTAAGATAAGATAACTATCTGCAGCTTGAGGTTTACATTCACTGTATTGTCATGAGAGTGGGATAGACCTTCTCATCAGTCTCATGAAGTGTGTTTCCCCTAAATGTCAGCCTATCCCTACGACGCTGGGTCATGGCAAGACTGCAGCTATAATCCTACATCCCACCATTAAAAAAAACATATTCTTTTCATGCAGTTTGATTGAAGGCTTGAAAAGCAAATAAAGGTTCCAGATGAAAAGGAAAACCCATTCCTGGCTCGATTCAGCTGAATTCGCAGTAAAAACACCAGACACAGCATGCTTGTGGGTTTACCACTCAGTAGGAATGTGGATGTTAATTGCCGCCGAGCCAATGTATTTGATCTGGACTAGGCAACACACATTTCTCAGCCTTTCAGAGCGACACATACTGAAACCCAGCCAAGAGTTCACTGTGTAAACACAAGCATTATCTCGGGTTTATTTGCTCTAGTTTGGCTGATGTATGTGTTTGTATTCAAATACAGAAGGTGAAAAGGCAGCACAGATAGCAGGAATGGGATATAAATCGATTGCTGATTAGATCTTGCAGCGTTTATGTGATTAATAGCGCTGATAAGATGATGCAGGAGTGTATGAGGGCTGTAATTGAAGTTCTGAGGAGACCCTTCTGGAAAATTGATTATCATCGCTTTTATGTCAGCCAGCGGCCTTTTTATGTCATGCACGGGATGGAAAACTTTTTCCTGCATATTTTATCATGTGTCAGGTCTGAGTCAGAGCTGAGGCCCTCCTGTCAACTGAGAGACTTTCACTTGTGTCATGAGTCGGGCACTGTGTTTGGGGGAGGGTTGGTGGCTGTGTGGTGGGTGTGTGGGTGGTGGCAAGTCACAAGGGGCCACAGAGGTGACAGAGCTCAACAACAGGGTAATTAGCAACACAGTGGTCAGTCTGTGTTGTCAGATGTAAAAGCCGCCATACCGTTCGGCCCTGCAGCTACACAGACGCCACGGTGCCACGGGTCATCGCGGCTGATACGGTCATAAAGTGGTTGACATCACAAGTTTACTGCTTGTCTCTGTGTGTGCATGTGTACCATTGTCACTTTGTGCCATAGATCACATGAACAAGACAGCATTGTATCATTTTAAGCCTCTTATTAAGTCACCTCTGAGTTAAATTTTTATTCCATTAATTTTGAAGATATATACTTTGCATGGTAGAGGGAAGCTGTAACTGTGCATCGAATTGGCAACCCATCCAATGGTAGTTCATTTTCAGATATTTTCGGTCTGAAATTAAATGAACCAACCAGCGCTGGTATTTCTGGAGCTGTGCCACTACCTTAAAAATTTTGTTTCAACACTTAAAACATCAGTCTGGTCCCAGGGGCAACTCTTTAGTGAGTCCTGACCTTTCAATGGGCATGCATGAGTGAAGCGACTGATACTAGTAATATTTTTCCCACGCTGCATCCTGCTTGCCGTTTCCCCTCGTTATGGGGCTGGTTCAGCCGGTCTAAAGTCGGATTGGAGTTCCCACACTGCTCTGCCTTGGGTGTAATAGTGATCCATCCCGTTTCCTGACTCAATCTTCTGTTATCCTGCCATTCACATCCTCGCTAAGGGACAGAAGGTGTGGCGACAGGTAGAGGAGGGACAGCGGGTTATTTTAAGACTGATCTGCAGTGGCAGTTTGATCGAGAGGCCTCGAGGCCAACATGGATCCAGAATGTGCCTGAAGACAACACCTGCAAGAAGCCTTGTTTCTGCAAGTGACTGAATGGTGACAGGATATTAGTTTAATTATGTACAGCAGAGAAACAAACTGAAACTTAATAAATGTTTGTAGCCAAGTTCCCTAGACTGGGGACGTCACAACAGCATCTAATAAAAGCTAATAAAAGTATTACCATACATTGTGTCTGTCGATGTGAATTTGTGAACAGGCCATGGTAATGTGACAGGCTCAGTCTTACCAAGCAAGGTACCAAGGATTACTTCACCATTAAATTACTCTGCAGAAGTCATTACTGCTGATCAGTTCTGCTGTTGTCAGATGAGACCAATCAGAGGTTCCAGGAACAGCAGATATCACATGACTGCATGCTACTGTGCCGTCTGTCTGCACTGAAGTGTGACTCTCATTTAAGTGAGTGGTGGTGTAAAGTGAAAGCAACCGTTCAGTTAGATTAACTGTCCTGGTATATAATGACTAAACTGAACAACTAAAACAGTGTTTTTGTCTACTGTCACCCAACCTGTCTCACCTTCACACACGCCGTTGACTCAGCCAACTGATTTCAACCAAAGTCAAAGGCTGCATTAAGGCTTGAAATTCTGGTTATAAACTGGTTGTTCTTGACTAACGTTTACGGTTGTTTATAGGTTTCATTCTGACTCTACTCATTTATCGTAATGCTCACAAATTACGTAAAAACAGACAATGTATCCGGAGTTTAGATTTCCCCCACATTTGCATGTCTTTTTCAAGATTGTATGAATACAATATTAGTCTATAAATCTGTTGCTAAAAAGAAAATAAAAATCAGTTGATGGATTTGATCAAAAACAATTAGATAATTAGATCATTTATAAGCAGAATTGGCAACATATTGGTGACAGATTTTCCATTTTATATCACTGTGATTTCAATATTCTTGAATTTGGACTGTTCGTTGGACAAAACAAGGAATGTCAATTTGTCAGGTTATCCAACATGCAATGAGACTGTAATAACAGAAGTATCAATCATAACAACTACCATCATATTTATTAGGAGTGCAAAATTGTAGTTTGACAAAGCAGTCTCGACTCAAGATCCACTTAATAGCTTTTCTCAGAGCTGTCAACGGGTACTGAGCTGGTATGTCAACGACTATTTCAGCAATTTCTATGGATGAGAAGTAAGTTTAATAATTAACTTTAGCTAAAGCAAAGCAGAAAATAAGTTGTAAAAGTACTGTGGATGAAATAATAAGAGATACTAAACTTGTAAGTCAGCAACCATAAAAACTGAGTAAACAATGCTCACTGATTTAGACCTCTGGTATGGGTAACTGGACTGACTCTAGAAAATATAAACCAGGAGTTTGTATATTTTTGTCAATCTGCATGCAAGTTATTTTGAATGCAAAAAATAATTATACAGAATTTTTAACCAATCTAGTAAAAAAGCTATCAAAGCAGTACTTCCATAGCTTTATCACTGATTAATTCATTTAACTTGACATAAAACTATTAGAAATAGAACAATGTGTGCAGTGTGTGCAGTGTGCAGTGTGTGCGGTGCGTGTCAGCTGAGAGGTGAACAGAGCTGGGGGAGGGGTTGGTTTCCAGCTCCGAGTTTAATATTTGACTCTATCAGTGGTACTGAGGTGATCGCTCAGTCAGGCGGTCTGCATTAAATGTGACAGCTTTGTTTAAAATCAACAGTAGTCCAGGTGTGGCAGACAGCCATCTGGTGCCTGCAGCAGCCCACCTCCACCGGGCTGTGTGTTGACACAGGGGCCACGAGAAGGACATGCCTGTCTGCCAGCCAAGAGCTCCTACCTCTGCTAAAATAATACTCCAACAGGAGATCTGTTAGAGGATTACTTTACGTTTACATAGATTAAAAACAATATAACTGATTTTATTCTGATTAATATACTGCATGTTTATATTTCTACTTACGTAAAAACAAGTTTATTAGCTGCTTACAACAGCTGTTAATGTATTTAAGAATAGTTTACACCAAATGTAAGATTCACAGAATGATTTGTGAATAGATAAGTTCAAAAGATTTTCATCATTTATGTGCAATATGTAAGGAATTACTAGACAGTGTGCACAGTTTACTCCATTCTCACATATATCTCACACTCACACAATAACACTGTCAGTGAATTTCAGGATGGAGGCATCTGGTCTCTCACATGATCATATAATTTCCCCCTTCTGACCCGGTCTTTACCCTCATGACGACATGTATTCATACCCACCATCAGGCCAGCTGATCCTCAACGACACATGATCTGAACTCGTTATACAAGCTTTTTTAAATTTTTTCACGTTAGCTCCATGTCAGATACGAGCTCCTGGCTGAATGAAAACCCTTATTAAAAGTTTATCATACAACAGTATAGCAGTTTTTAATAAATCAGTGAAGCTTAATCACTGATTACATGCACATCTGTTTTTAATGATCTACTTCTATATTGAAACTAGTTGAAACCATGTTGGTTAAACTGGTCCAACAGTGGGGTTAATATCAAGAGTCACACTGCAGTTTGTCTTTCCCCCTGCATAGGAGAAATAAATCTCGGAAAACATAAACAAACAACCTGTGAGGTATCATTATGATAATAATTTGTGTGTGACTGCATAGCCTCCATGGACATTTCCTCTCATTTTTTTCAACATTTCTATTTACACTCTGCCTGCTCTGGTATACATCAGGACAAGGGGTCACTAAACAAGTTCAGCCGTCATAACAAATTATCCATAGCCAGGCGCGGCGTGGGAGCAAGACAGCCATGACCAAGTGCCTCGACAGCGCAGTGAAGCAATCTCTGCTCAAACAAATAGTTCTTTACTCTTTTCTTTACTAACAAATACCTGCAGGGGTCTGTTCTGATGGGACAATGTAACAGCGCAAAGAGCTTATCATCATCAAACAGTGAAATGAAAGGACATCATACGATAGAGAAAATGAGATGTGGGTGGGAGTGTCAGCAGGAAGTGAAAATGTCAAAGAAAAAAAAGAGTTGGAGGAAGCAGGAGACTGAGAGATCTTTGAGACCATACAATGTCTGCTTTCTGTCTGTCTCCTCAGCGTGGCCCATCTCAGACTGAAGAAGGACTCTATTGTGCAAACGTCCAGCGAGGGTTTTCTGTCCAGAGCCACGGAGGGACAGTTAGTGGCATGACCATGCTGTGGAGCACCACAGGAAGAGGACTTATCAAGGTTGCTCCTCTGACCTCCACTTCCTGTCAGTTGTTCACCAATTGCTGCTTGTGGTTTTGCGTTCTGATTTCTGCTTTTCCAACTCACATCCTAAATGGCACATTTTCCGTTTGCAATCTGCGTGACAAATCTCCTCTCTGGTATTTTATTCCTCATCAGCATTTTCTCCCTCTCGTCCATCTCCTCCTCATAATGCAGGATTTATGCCTCTTCTACCTCTCCTTATCTCTTTGCAATTCGAGTTCATGTACCATAAGCCAGGCGAGCCAGCGCTCCCACACTTAGGATGTCTGTGACGTTTCCTGTGTCTGCGATATTTGGGCAAGCCAGGCAAGCCAAGAATGGTTTAGCAAAAGTTAGCTTAAAAACGGGCTATTTTTCATCAGTCATTTCAAGCCCAAAAGCAGTTTCTGAGGAGGTAACATGCTGATTATTCTGGGCCATTTGGGGTATGTGTGTGTTCTTGTGAGCATTTTGGACAACAGTCTACTCTTCACCAAAAACGCAGTATCCTCTCTTCCTGCTTTCTGCTTTA
>JAOXYL010000100.1:14944945-14960699 GCA_028564955.1 Terapon puta | reverse complement strand
GTGTACTATGCGTGCATCCTTGTAAATAACTTCTAGTCTCGATATTCACTGTTTGTAGTTATAATCAGCAATTTAAAAGACAGTCAATACTAACCTCCATAACAAACAGTCCATTGTCTGTCCTCATAATTTTTTGTTCTCTTTACATTGAGTTTTTCTCACTTTACATTGAAGCCTGGAGTTGCTAAGTACCACTGAGATGACCATGGACAGTGTGTCTATCAAACTTCTTGACATCGATCTTTTATTCAGCAAACTCGGAGACGCATTAGGACCATGTCATGATATTTTAAGTTTATAATTAATGAGATTATCACACATTATGGGCACAAAAAGAAAGCATGCCTGAGGGTAAATGAGACGTATACTGACTTAGTCAGCAGGTGGTGCTGCCATGAACTACAACTATCCGCTAGATGGCGCTGTCAGTCAGTTTAAGGACTTGTAACTATTAGGAAGTTTGATCATTGTCAGTACTGACTATGTATACTAACATTTAGAAAGCCAGGAAAATGACAATTTAATTCATGAAAGCAGTAAAACACAGCCTTCTAATTTAATACACTCTGGGATTTTGTCATTTGAACTAGATCAGTACCTTATGATCACTAACTTCACATACACAGTGCTTTAGAGTTAACATTATTAGGTCACCTTTGGCTGATCTATAATTGTGCAACCGTTACACTACATTTAGCACTGTCCCTCTACTGTAGGGTTAAAGCCCTGATGGTTGCTTTAACCCTTAAGTGAATGGTTTCAGGGTTACTTCACCTTTTCAGGTCAACAAACAGGAAGCACCAACAGTTTTACTTGGAAAATCTGCATATTAAGCTCTACTTACCTTTGTTACTCTGCCTCGTGTGCAGCTGACATCTAGGACTATTAAATTCTTTGGTTGCAACAGTGAAACAAATAAAAGCAAAGTAAGACCAGAGCGCTTCATTTGCCAAGTTTGTTGTTGCGTTCCTGGTTGAAAATGTGAAATTGTCTGTTCCAGCTTCCATAATTAAACCTGTCCACTGTTACAATATTCAGAGTTACCTGCTTGAAACTACTGTGTAAACTTATTCCAAACCCCACGTATTTCTATTGTACCTATATTTCTGATCTAATCCTCCTGTGTAACAAAAAGAAAAGTACAAACATGTGTGAAGCCACCACCAAAATGTCAATAAAGACACAAACAGTAACAAAATGGAGAGGAAAAACAATGTGCAAGAGTCTGGTGATCTCTACTTTTATTTAAATTAAATCATATAGGACTTTTAAAGCATTTTAATATTTACCAAAAACACTAACCTTTTTCTGAATTAGATTTTCGTCTCTCATTAATAATCACTATATATTCATAGGTGCTAGGCAGAAAAAAATGGAAGAAAAATATAGGTGCACAGTAGGTCAAACAGTACTGAAAGCATGTCTAGGAATCGGTTGTAAACAGAAGTCAAGGCACAAACATACTGCAACAGACAAGGAAATGGTACTATAAAAAGTGAGAGAATGTTAGGTACACACATACTTTAAATACCAGTTAGAATTTTGCAATAATTTCCCCCTGCATGTGAAGCTTTTTTTCCCTCTTTTTAACATTTTAATATTTTTTATTTTCATTTTGTAGGAATGTTAGATAATTTGTGTAGATTACAGAGCTAATATTTGCCATGTTGAGTCATGCAGAATAATATACGGTTTGGCTATGAATGATGAACTTATGTAAACATTAATAAAAAAAAAAAAAAAGCACTTTCCTTTATCAATCATATTTTAAGTCCAAGCCTGTGCGTCTTCTCTTAAAAAGCTTCATGTGATTAAAAGTTTAATAATTTGCACATCAATATTTCTAAAAGTAAAACGAATGCATTTATATAAAAAAGTTTTCCTTTGCCTCCTCTAGTAATTGAAAATGAAGAAGAAGAAAAATAATAAAGAACAAAAATACAATAATAAATGTTGATTTTTGTGGTCATAGCCCAAATAGATAACAATACGAGTGACTGGATCAGCAATCGTTGAAATTCCGCAAGGCTCGTCGGGTTTTCAGTCTCTTAGGTGTCTTTATAAAAAGCAGATCAAAGCAGAAATTGTGGTTGGCCAGTGCAGTCATTCATGATGTGTGTATGTTCCACTATCTTTATGGTCACCGGAACTGTTCAAGTAATCTGACGAAGGAAAAATAAACACAAATCAGTCTCAAACAGGTTTAATATTTCTGGAGAGGCTGAAACACTTTGAGTCGTTTCTCTGAACTCACCTTGACCTTTCCTTTTTTTTAGAAGAGGCCACAGTCCTTCAGGTTGTTCTTGATGATGACGTCGGTGACTGCATCGAACACAAACTGCACGTTCTTGGTGTCGGTGGCGCAGGTGAAGTGGGTGTAGATTTCCTTGGTATCCTTCTTCTTGTTCAGATCCTCGAATTTGGTCTGGATGTAAGCCTGAGCCTCCTCGTACTTGTTGGGACCTGATGGACAGAGCGTTGGGGCAAAGGTTAGGACAGCACGAAGGGTTCTGTTGAGAGGATCAGACAGTTATATTTGTTTGTATAACTGTTACTATTTATCTTCAACAATAATGTGCTGATATATGCCTTGTCTTGTGCAAAAAGGGGGAAATGAAAACAGTTTTTTTTCCATCCAGATGGTTAGAAGAGTCTTTTAGGATTTAAGAAATGCTTTTAGAACAGCAATAAGTGTTGTTAAACAACCGTCTGGGTTTTTTTTAAGAGTGCTGGGAAATCACTTTCAATATAACAGATGGTCTCTCTGTGCCTTGAATGGGAAGCTGATACATAAGAGGCACAAACTGAGGATAAATATTGTCTTGTTTTATGATTCTGCGGCAGGATCAAAGCAGAACTTAACTGGAAACTGGAAGTGTCACATAGATCATTCTGAAGAACAGTTGTGAGGAATTACTTTAAGATTAACTTAACTTTTACATTGCTATCAATCAAAATTGCATCACATGTCTGTATTGAGACGTTTGGACTATACCAGTGTACTCAGGGAAGCAGATGGTCAGAGGGCTGTGGGCGATCTTCTCCTCGAACAGGTCCTTCTTGTTGAGGAACAGGATGATGGACGTCTCTGTGAACCATTTGTTGTTGCAGATGGAGTCAAAGAGCTTCATGCTCTCGTGCATCCGGTTCTGGGAGGGACGGGCACAAACGTGGGAATAAAGAGATTATTTGAGAGCACAAGCAGGGCACATTAAGAAAATGAGTTCACTGAAACCCCAAACTCCATCGTTCATTTATTCAAATTATCCTGGAAACATTTTTTTTTCATTTTTTAAAATAGGGAAGTATTAACTTGACTCACCATCTCCTCGTCCTCAGCCAGGACCAAGTCGTAAGCACTCATGGCTACACAGAAAATGATGGCTGTGACTCCCTCGAAGCAGTGGATCCACTTCTTCCTCTCTGACCGCTGGCCTCCAACGTCAAACATCCTGCGCAGACACACGCGCGCACACACACACACACACAGAGTGTAAACATGCTGTTTTTTTATGAGAGCGGATGGGAAACGTGCATCCCGCTCCCTTTCTTGTTCTCTCTCATGAATGCATTTCTGCCTCTTCCCCTCTTCGGGGCAGGGTGTTTCGCTGCACAGGCCTTGTCATTTTCCTGGCATTTGTTGGCATTTTAGTTCAGTGCAGTTGCTGTGGTAACGAGCGGCCTTAAGGCAGGTTGAATCATTGTCTACCCAAAAAAACCCGAAAAAAAACAAAACAAACAAAAAAAAAAACCAAACAAAAAAAAGACCCTGCTTGCTCTCCAGCTTCCATGAGTGAAACCGTCAGCTAACTCTATGTGATGATTACTCTAAACCCCAACGTATTTCCACCGCATTTAAACTTTCACTCTAATCCTCCCGTACAACAGCAGCATGAACGTGTGTGGAGCCATCAGTGCACTTCAGCACGTCATCCATGAAAAAATGACAACAAACAAAAACAGGCAGTCTCAAGACAGGTTGAGACAGGTTTTTCAGATCCTTCATAACTTATTCATGAAGACTGAGGGCATGAGAGAGGATGCTCTTCTGGAAGGTGCCAGGCTGCAGATTTTCTCCTTCTAATACTGAGAGGGAGCTTTTCAGCGGGCAGCTAAAGATGGAGTATAACCATTTGTAGTCTCTCAGTGACATTTTTTTTCATGACTCTTCTTGCTAAGCACGTTTCACTTTGCAGAATTTGGTTCATTAGAGTAGAAGTTTGGCTGCCGCGGACAGCCCAGCTTTAGGCTGAGTAAGCAGAGCTCATTATAACAGTGACACACTTCAGACTGTTTACCTCAACAGTGCGCTCGTCTCCAGCACTGCTTACATAAGCTGAATAAATCACAGTGGTGAAGAGGTGCTGTAGGTAAACATGTGCCGGTTGGATTTGATTTATGTCTTCCAAAAAGAAAGGACATAAATCAAGACGTAAATGTGACTCTTAAACATTATACACGGACACACAAACGGGCACAGAAGCGGAGGCGCACAAACACTTTTCATTTCCGTTACCTTGAGAAAACAGCTAATGTAAAGTCTGCCTGAAAGTGTTTGCAGATCTTTGATATTTTACAAACAATTTCCTCTGTTGTTTCCAAACCCATCACGATGACTAATGTCTCCATCAGATATAAAGTATGATGTGTTTGTGTGTTGTTTGAGGGGTGACTGTAGTCTTCAGGTTTTATTACGTCATTGAGGAATATACCATTATCATATCACATAAACAAAATGACAAAATATGGTAAAAACAAAACAACTTCTAAGAAGCATGACAAGGCATTCAAAGAAAGAATTAATAATTCCCTGATTAATAATTCCCGTATTTCATTATTCATGTGTGTATTCCTTCTGTGATGAATGTTCAGTTGTGCTAATAAGCCCACACACATGCATATCGTTTGAGTGGGATACCAAAGAGAAAGTCTGTGTTTTCACGTATTTATATGGTGTGCACTTCACTGTCGGTTTTCCCCTCTTCTTATTCTGCGTGGGAGCGATATGTGTGGTGTCTCCACTGTAACAGTATTAAGTGGGACGAGCTGTTTGGGTTCAAGGCATCGAAAGCTCAGTTGCTGAAAATGAGACAGCAACTTCACAACAACTCAACAAATCCGGAAAAACAAATGTTTTCCTCTCTCTGAACTTTATTGACTTTCCAAAAAGTGGAAACATTGTGTGCTGGAAAGCGCACACAATTGTGTGTTTGTACGGACACAAACGCATGAGTCACACAGTAAGGGCGCACACAGACATTTTTATAGTTGGCAAAATACAGAGGAATACTCTGCGATGACGGTTCACAAGATATGAATTTCTGATAGCTTTCAAATGAAGTTGAAAGTATGAGCACTATTATCCTTAATGTGATGCACTGAGATGCCTGCATGCTTGGAGATGAAAAGAGGTTTCACTGCTTCTCTAATGACTCGGATTGCTCTCTGATTCATTTCCAAACATGATTATTGTGTAAATATTCCCATGCAAAATATTTCGGGAAACAGTCAGAACAATTCAAACTCAAATGTGTTGATGAACTCCAGCGTGAGCCTAATCAAACACCTGCCAAGTACTGACAACATCTGATCACTTTAGCTTCTTGGTAATCTCTTAAAAAAAAAAAAAAAGCTAAAACTAACTAACACAAATTAAATGTGTGTTAAATACAACACTTGTTTGGCTCAACACAACTACACAAATACTATATCGGCATGTTATGGCCTTCTGCAGCAGAAAATAAAATTGAGCTGTGCAACATAACCTGATGTGGTGATCGCACATTTCAACAGCGTTGACAGGGATCTTACTTGAAGTGCAGGTCCTTGAAGGTGAAGTGCGTCTCCACGATGCCGGTGGTCTTCACTCGGGTCCGGAGCACATCTTGCTGTGTGGGGATGTAATCTGACTTGGCTATCCTCTCCAGGTCATTTAGGTAGCTAAAGGGAACATGGATACAAACCGTGCGTATTAGATTCAGAGCGCAGTTTTTTTTTAGCTCACAGAGAGAGACTCTTAAGCAGCTGTGTTAAGGTGAGGTGTTAGGGGAGGTTGTTTCAGGTCTCATCTGTTCCTTCACACGGACACGAGAGGAACAACAAGCGCCTTGTGCTGGCCCTCTCACAGCGCCATGTCGTCTCAACACCGCCAGGTCATGTCACGAGTTGATGTGTTGTCACAAAAACAGCACAGGGCCGACCGCTGCTTTACCTCTGCCCTTGACGAGAAGGGCCTGTAACAATTCACATGATTTCCCTTTCAAGGATCATTTTGATGATCCATACACAGTTATAGATGAATATAACTTGTGATATGTGAAAAATTGTTCTACAGTCTTCAGAAAGTCTTCACAAAGTCTTCACAAAATTACACTCAAAGCTTCATCTAAAACACCTTTTTGAACATATGTTCAATAAAAGATGATTAAAGCTGGTTAAAACAGCAGCATCATTCACAGTATTAGATATCATGGTCAGCAATGCTTTTCTTTTTTTTTCCGACAAGCCAACGCACAAGAGACAGTTCTCCTTGTTTAAATTCTCTCATATAAAGTATAACGAGGTGCAAATGTACGTGCCTGTGTGCGTGAACATGGAAAAAAATAAAACAACGTGACTTCTCTGGCTAGTGTGCCTAGAGCCTGATAAAAGCACTTAACACAAAGACACAGCCAACTTTCACGTGTATAATGTTACCAGGGGAGACGCATGCAAAGTACTGTCTGTCAACCTGTCAGCACAATATTCAGCTGCATAGAAGAAACTGTGTTGTATAACAAAGTGCTGGATGTAATCCCATACAAGCCACAGCCAGGGTGTGGATATTAGAGCCTCCGCATCGCTACTTTATGCCACGTGTTTGATCATAATCCTGCTCCCCGTGGAGGTTTAGGCTGCTTTTGTAGTCCACACATCAGATACTGTAACACTGCTTGATTTGGCCATTGGGTTTATAAGCCTGGGAGATTAACTGAATTCGGTCATCTTACACTCTAGAAAGAAAAGGAACTCAGCCGTGAGAGAGTTGTCAGCGGGAATATAAATGGTCATAATAAAACAACCCCACCGAATTCATTTTTCTCACAGGAGTTTTGGTTAAACTTGTACGGTCTAGATCCAGAAAATACTGCTGCACACAAACATGGGGTGGGGGATTTCAAAACACACACACAGACGTGTGAAAAGGTTATTCTTGTTTCCTCAAATAAGGGCAGCTGCATCCATTATTTTCAGAGTGTACAGTACATGTCGCTTTCTATCAAACCAGCGAGAGAGAAGAGAGGTCTCTGTTAATGTGAGCTCTGCCATCTCCCTCTTTATCTTCCCCTTCCTTTCTCCGGCTCTCAGCAGGTGCTCAGACGAGGATTATGGTCTAGTACCAGACTCATTTAGTCCTCTCTTATGACAACCGACTCTCAGCACTCCACAGAGCCATGATGAAACACCCCCACCTTCTAAATGCAAGGCTGCGCGAGCAGTATGCTTCCAGGTCCCCTCGGCTTAAACAAGAGCGGAGATGGGGAAGTTATGATTATACCGGCCAACACAAACAGAGAACAATATCGCTCCCCCTGGAAGTTAAATACTGCCTTCGCTGCAAAGCAATCATTTGCGAAAGTCTTAACACTCCCATGACAGATCGCAGCACATTCTGGAGGTGTCACAGTGTTATCAAAGGCTGTGTATTAAACAGAAATCGACGCAGTCACTTCCTGCTCCAGCTCGCAGCCAGCTGGTGTTGAACGAGGCCAAGGCTCTCTGTTTTCTCTGGATTTCCATTTCAGAGACTGCATCCACGAGGGTCAGAGCGATAACCACCTCTCACCTCTCACCAGCGGCCTCTCGCAATTACCTCATGCTGTCCCTGTTATTACACAGGAACATTATGACAATGCGGCCAACAAATGGAGCATACACAGATGAGGGTAATTGAGGTAATTAAGATCTGAAGAGAGAGACTGGGGTTCCTTTGTTGTTGCACATTAGGAACGCGACTGGCCTTAAGAGTGAAAGCCACCTTTTAAACAGTAATGTCTTCACTATTAATAACTGTGCGGTAGCTGCTCTCCGTGGGGGCCGTCTCCCCAGCCAGTGCTGCCATGCAGAGAAATGAGGTATGAGAAGTAATAAAACTGTACCCAGCAAAGAGAAAACTCCTAAACTACTAAAGAGTATGATGTTGGTGTAACAGATATAGAGTAATGTAACAGTGACAAGCACGGATATTTAGGCAGCATGGCCAACTTACCATTTGAGAGCATATTGTAGTTGTATTAAATATCATCGTAAACTCTCAATGCAGAGTAGAGGAGCTAATATTGTTACAGAAACTTCCTGCTCTACTCCTCTTGTATATAAACCTTATCACAGGAGCAACCAAATGAAGGAAGTTTTATGTCAGTGTCAAGTGGAATACACTGATAACTTGTGTCAACGTCTGTATTTATTATTCCTGATATCTGATTATCAGTTTTATTTTTACCCCCCACCACATACCACAAAACTATTGCATCTCTTAAAGCTGATGCTTTGTGGAACGACTGAAAGCCTGGTCACCAAGGTTTTCTTCAACAGAACAACCCTGACGTTATATAATTTTATTAAGGTACTCACTAGGCTGCGGAGTCGTTGAGCTGGTACTCTCGGGCCCGTGTGAAGCAGCTCTGGACGCCGCCATCAGCCCACAGCCGCTGGATGACGTTGGACAGATCTTCTGGCAGGATGCCCTGCTCCTCTGCGGCTGCTGACAGGGCAAAAAGTTGGCGGGCATCGTCCTGACGAGACACATACACACACCATCAGATAAAGTAGTCTCTTTAAAAACGATATTGAGTTTATTAATCCTGATTGTTTTTCCCCCACTAGACTGAGCTGATAAGCACAACACAGCAGGACTTTATTTAAGACTCTTTTCCAAATGACTGGTATAATGGAAAAAAAAGTCTTTTATTACTCCAAAGTGTATGAGAGTATGAGCGTAGAATTACACCAAAATATAAATGACATACTTCATTGATTTTAAATAAAATCTGAAACATTTATGTAACTTTCACTGTATATTATGTAGTTTTGTTCTCTTCATTGAGCTTCATTGCTGACTGTGACAGAGGTCATCTTGCAACATCACCAGCAGCAACAAGAAAAACAAAACAAAAACAGGGAAGAGGTTCATCGAGTTGGTGATTTTCTGTATTAACTTGCACGGCCAACATAAATCAGATGTGGGCGATTTGTCATCAGCAAGCAGCTTTGCCAACATGCCAACTTTAACTTCCTGTTGTGCGCTTAAACTGGTAATTAGCACATTACACATATCTCTCGGGGACCTCAGTCTATTTTACTAAGAGATTTATTAAGAGATTGCAGATAAAAACTGCGGCCACTGGAATTGTTGGTTCCATGATGGAAAGAAAAACAGCATTTTTCTTTCCAAGTTAAGCAGCTGAAATTCCCTAAAGCCTACAGCCCTATGCATTCCGTCTGAGTCTCTGTCCGAGACATGTTTTATGGCTGACCACGAGGAGATATGTTTTCTCAGCCAATCAGACTGCACAAGAGAGACGAGGAAACAGTGAAGTAAATAGATCAGTGAGTGAAGAATAATGTGGCCGGATATAATGTGTCCATCGCTGTAATGACTGGATCTGGATCATAACATGGTGATCAGCCATTATATTTTGTATTGTAATGATTCCATCTGTTAAGGAGTTATATAACAGTAAATTAACATTTACATTAATATGTTAAGTATTTCCTTTTATTACCCTGAGATATCTTTAATAAGTGAGCAGGGAGGTTTTCAATAAGATTCTAACTGAACCTCAAACTTCTTTTTACTTAAATTTAACTTAGTTTTGCTTCTCTAGGATTTTTTGGTCCCACATAAACATTTATCCTGATTAATGTTTGTGGTGCTAAATGTCGTACTCAAAGACCATTAAAGATAGCTGAAGATAAAACAGAGAAATTATGGTTAAAAGACAGCTACTTTAACCACTGTTTTCTTATTGAGATTCCCTCAGAATCACCTTTTCAGTGTTTAAACACTCAGCTACCTGAGCAGGAGCTGGGACACTTTGCCTCTTAGCAGATGGACTACTAAAGTTGTGGATTTCTGTGTAAACAATCAAAGGTGGAGATGCAGCCAAACTCACTTTGAGCATGAGGAGGGCATCGTCCACAACTTATGTAACCTGCATTGCACCGCTCTGTGTTTGACACCGGAAGCGAGCGCACACAATCTTTTGATGTCGTTAGCTACTGCGAGCAGACTTTCATGTTATTAGTTAACCTGGCTCTCCATTCCATGTCAGCTGTGGGTCACCATGTGTTAACGGCCCTTTACAGTGCATGTGGTAGTGATTAAAATCCTGTGAGGAAGCACAAGTAGTTTTAAATAGATCTTAGAAGAACAGAACAGGTTGTTTGATAGCTACACTCTCCTTGACCTGCCCAAATACAGGCCATCAGTTAACCTGTTAAAAGAAAGATATCAAAGTTGTTGGCTGGGCAAATCTGTAGCTGGAGTTTCTATCTTCGATCTTTTGCACAACCAAAAGTCTGGACTGAAGCCAACATCCCACAGAGAAATACAAGTTTTAATGCCAACGTTGTAAGATAGACCCAGTGAGAGTCTGGAGAGGTGAAGTGGCTCAATTCAACTTAATTTGAATTGAAGAAAAAATAAAATAGTACAAAACTTCTATGTGATCAGTTGACAGTGGGTCATGGAGGAAATGAAGTTGTGCATGACATTTGTACAGGTGCTTTGCACTGGCAGTTATTTATTACATTAGATTTGGCCAATTTATTTATCCTCACTGGGGAAACTCATTTCACATCTGATCGAGACCAAACATGGATACTGCATTCACAATGATCAACGAATTAAATAATAATTGACACCATAAAAATCCATTTGAGTTTGAAGAAATTGTCATGTCTTTTCCTTATGTATAAATAAAGAGTTTCAGTCACATGCTGATTTTGGGATATCGCTGAATGCTGACTGTGTTCCTTCTGGCTGCAAGACAAATATTGTCTTTTTAATTGGAATCTGTGAAATGTTCCTGGATCCTCGAAGCTCTCTGTGGGCCACTGCAGGGGTGACGGTGTAACTCAAATAAACTTGTTCATGAAACACTGTAATCTGTCCAGAAGAACCTGTCATGCAGAGCGAGCTACCGCGGCAGAGTCAACCCTACATATAGCAGGCAGAAAACAAAAAGCTTTTTCCACATAAAACCATGTTGATCCAATTCCTCTGGAATGAAGGTCACCCGGGTTACGAAAAGACATGAATTTAAATGACTGAATTGTAGAATGCATGTTTTAGCAACATGCTACCGAGCATTGTAATTTTATCCACCACACATGACATACAGCTGAGTGAAATGAGTGAAAAAGCAGCAAACCTGAAGGTACGAGAATCCGAAAGGGCAGATTACCTCATAAGAAACATGGATGTCGGGTAAAAGCAAGACAAACATTAAATAAGACAAAAGATACAGCCTCAGGTTGACTTGTTGAACTGAATATGACAACAAAAAATACATGTTATCGATTCTAACAATCTTTTCTTTGACATAGGTGTTGACAGATTACTTCATTATTTGGTAAAAGTACTTCTCTTTACTTGCAAACAGAATATATCAGTCACTTGGTGAGATTATGGGTGCACAGATAAAGGAGGTCATTTTCTCCTCTTGTGTGTAATGCTGGAATTTTATTTCTTTGAACTTATCATCTCCCTGGGTGGTGCCTCGTTGAAAAGCAATCTTTTTTCTTCTTTTTTTTATGGTTTCCTTTAACAGCACAAACACGCAAGCGAGCAGGGTTGGACATGGCAAATACATGGCACTGCAGAAGCCCACCTAAAGCATCTGTGACCCAGAGTTGATTTCAAACTTGGTACGCTTGAGATAAATTCTTGAGATGCATAATTTCTGCAGCCTCAAATCCTCAAGGCTAGAGAGGGGTGGTGAGGATGGAAACAGAGTGGAGGCTTTGGTGGTGAGTAGTTGACATGATATCACTAAACTGAGAGCAGCTACATTACACTATAATTTAACAGGTTCCCAGAAAGTTTTGTTACGTCCTTTAACAGTTTTCTATTATCAAATAAGTTAATAATAAATACCATGGGAACAACATGACATTTGAAACCATGTCTGTTTTAGTATCTAGATCTAATATATTACTATCTATAGGAAAATAGCCACATTTATTTAGGTTTGACATGCTCTCATGCCGCCACCAACTGCTCATTTCTGTTGTTTTTAAAACATTTGCTCCTTTTCTCTTACTGTTGCAGATGGCTGATGACGAGTAAAAGGTTACACATTCAAGCGACTGTACTTTTTTGTCAGATACCTACCGCTCTGGTAGCTTCCTCATACTCGATCTTAAGGTTGGCCATGGCTTTGATGATGGCCATGATTGACTGGATTGTGTTGCTGTAGACAACTGCTCTGTACTGCTTACACTCATCTTCTGAGTATCCATCCTCATGAATGATCCTGAAACCAGAAACCAGAGTGAGGGAAGGACAAGGGGGGAAACAGACTTCTCTTTAACTGAAAAAAAAAGCAATGTTAACCATTATAACTTGTGACTAGACATTTCATCCAATGGTGTATTTTCAACACCTCTGTGCTGTTTAAAGATATATAAAAGAATAATAAATAAAGAAAGTTGTGTCACCTGTAAATGTCTGCCTATAATCAAATAAACCAAAGATAGAGCTGTAATCACAGTGCTTTAGGATTAAAAATTCAAAGTATGCAATAAATATTATATATGAATCACTTAATTCTCCTGGGACAATTATGTCCATTATTTGTTACATTAAACCTGATCAGATTATATATGGATAATTCATCACATTCTTTAAAGATCAACTCCTGCACACACGATCAAAAATCACTGCTGGACTAAAATTCAGCTGCTTTTGTATCTCGCAGCTAGAGGACACTAAAACAAATATTGACTTGCTCTTGGAGCTGAGGAAGGAGACCGAGAGAAAGAGGCATGTCAGTGTTTCCCCTACCGTTATATTACAACTGCACCCCCCGCACCCCTTACAGGTGAGGCTGGTGGTACAAGATTTCTCTCTGTATATGCTCTTTCTCTCTTTTTTAGTATTGCATCAACCCCAAATCTGTAAACCTAGGGGAAACACGGCATGTGGTGGAAAAAGCACAGGGCTGAGACAGCTGCTGGGCCAGAACCCACACAGAATCATCTCCCTTGGTCTGTTACAGCCCAGAGACCGGTGTCACACGGCCAGCATGCTCGCTGGTTGTGAGATGTGCTGAATGGGACCTCATTAAAATGCAAGTGAGCCCGCTGTGAAACACTGTGAGTCACAGCCAAGAGGACTGAAAGCTCACAGTGTTTTCCCCTCGTCCAAACAATACTTCTACTAATTTCATGAAATTATTTCTGACTGACTTTGATTTTGAAGCACTTTGCAAACTTTGTTTTAGAGAGCACCATTCAAATAGTCATTCGGTCGTAAACTAACATTAGGGTGGCACGTGATGACGAGGAACAGCTGGACACAAAAAGTCATCCAGCTCTGTCTTTTATGGAAAATCAGGAAATTGTGCTTTCTACACTCAAATACCTACCAAAAGATTTAACTTATCTAAATGTATGTAATGTATCTAAACATATGACTGTGAGAACAATTGGTAACAAAGCTACAACTACATGTTTATACGTCCGCAAGACAAAATTTTAAAATGAATTTGAGAACAGGCAATAGTAAACAATAGAACAGTTTCTAAACTGCAACTCATCCTGCCGCTAAATGCAATACACATCTTATACACATCTAAGAGACATCTAAATTATTTCCTGACTTAAACTGAAATCTGTTGAGTACTTTTCAGATATCCTTAAAAAACTTGGCAATGGTAATTATATTGTATGGACTTTCTGAGCTGCTTCCTTCTCATTTAAATATTTAATTACTGCTGTGTTAAAAATAACCTGCATGTCCCAGGGGGACATTTTAAATAGAACTTTAAAACAGGATTAAACTGAAATCCCATCATTAATGCTGTCAGATCCTGTGATTGTCATGTTTTTGGAAGAATTACTCTTCTCTTTTTTTTCACAACATGCAAGCCTTGTGTCAAACAGAGAAGAAATTTCTGATTTTTTCTAAAGAATTCCAAAACTAGATTAAACACAACCCCATCATTAGTACTGCAGTTTCCTGAAACTCTCAAACATTTTTCTAGCATAATTATCCTTTTGTCAGAACTATGAATAGGAAACTTTCACACAGAGTATCTCTGGAATCTATTATTTGTCCATCTCACAAAAAAAGATAAAAGAGAAACGTTGCCCTGAGTCGAGTTTGGGAATGAGGGGTTACATTTGACAAAGTTATGTCTGCTCTCTATTTTTAGGTAGCCAAAAGAATTCAGTCCTACTCTTCTGAGAGCAGACAAAACACCACTGCTCACTTTTCTCCTCACTGTGTGGACCTTTTTCACAGCAGACCTTTGACATGTCCGAGCAGGAAAACTGCAGTTGTAAATTAATAACATCAATAATTGCTGTATCCCAATAAGGTTGACCCTTTTTGGTGCCCAGATAGCATGTATGTTGTCTATGTGTATAAATAATGTTATTAATCACACTTGTGGTTTTCCTGTTAAAGCACATCATCCTCTGTTTAATAAGTCTATATATAGTTGTGTTTAAGTGACCCCAGTGAGTGTCCCCAATTGAAAAAAAATGTATACAAAGAAATGATTTGGCTGCTTGGAGACATTTTGTGTTTGTGCTAAATATGTCTACGTGTGCAGTGGAGTGGATATATGACATATCAAAAACAAAAGCATCAAGTGTGTAGGTGTTCACTGACGTGCACATGTGAGAGGAATTTAGAGAACTGTAAGTGTGATTCATACGCTTCAGCTGTGGAAATGCACATTTAGCTGCGTCGCCTCAACTCTTGCTTTAAGGACAAGTAGGGAGGGGTTCAGAGAGACTGACAGGAGTGAAATTTCACAGGCAGGAAACCAGTGGTTCCATATATGCTCCAAAACACAGTAATCAGAGCCTGGTTTATAGAGAAGACTCATATTTTTTACACAGTGTATTTTCTGTCAAACGGCCATATCAGCTTTTCCTTGAATTGTATTCTTTTAGAATAACAGTTTTTATCACATCCTCCCAGTAACATTCAGCAAGGTAACAGTGATTGAATTTCTTTGTTGGACTCTGGTTTGCTAACATGCAAACGAACAAAAAGAACAGGACTGAATTGGATGTATCCAACAGGTGGTCCATGTGTAGCACAGGAGAGTGCAACACAGATGTCAAAAGATCTGAATTTGGCACTGTGACTGGATTTGGTCAATCACTTAATTGTTTTTCTCCTCGATGCGACCGGTGATCAAGGTCAAAGTGCGTTGCTTGTTAATGGCCTTTTCCAGGCTCGCTGGCTCTGGGTCAAAGAGCGTCCAGCCTACTGTGCCAAACCCTGTACATTACTCACCCTATCAGCAGGCTGGATGAATAAGTTTATCAGGGGGAGGGGTTCGTCTGTGTGTGTGTGTGTCTGTATATCTCTGAAAGGGCAGAAAAATATGCTTCCTCATATAAAGTACACTGAAAGACATTTGGCAGCCGTTTTACATGGCTTTGAATAAAACAGACTAATCTTTTGAAAATAATATTAGTTGCATCATTTATAGATTATAGTTAATGAAGTGTGAAAAAGTGACCTCATCCT
>JAOXYL010000100.1:14932411-14944845 GCA_028564955.1 Terapon puta | reverse complement strand
TCAACTTTGCTTTAATTCATATTAACGTCCTAGATGTTTTTCAAACGGGGTTCTGTAAATGACCACTGATTACTTAAATAAGTGACATACATAGAAGAAGCAGAATGTCAACCTTAAAAAAGCAGAACCAACCTAGAAAACACGACAGAATTATGGCATTTTCATGTTCATGTCCTCATCGCACCACACAGATTTGATATTTTGTTCCGCTGTAAAACGCAGACTCATCAGTGGCACGGAAACTTTGGTGGGTTTTTTTTGTGTTAAAGTCACAAGCTTTAAACACATATTTTGCTTTAGGAAGTTTTTCAAATTTCTTTTTGAGTCCATTAGTTAGTTTTTTTCCTTCATGCACATTAAAACAGGTGGGTTGAGACACTTTTAAAGAAACATGATGATTCATGGGAATATGGGAGTCAATAAGAACTCTACAAAGAAAGGACCAGGGCTGAGATTCAAACCAACCCAAGATATTTTATAGTGAGGCGACATTTGTGCCGCTCGCTTGCTTCAATAACAAGAAATTAATGTGCTGTGATATTTCTTCCTTTTTCTTCTTTAAAAAAAAAAGAAATAGAAATGTCTAACACACGTTGTGTAAAACGTATATTAAATTTGTCAGAGATGATGTGGAGGAAAAGCAAAACAATGAGCCGTCACTCACTTCATCTGCTTCACAATGGTGCTCTTCCCCGACTCTCCAGCACCTGCAGAGAGAACAAAAACAGGCAGAGGTTAAAAATACACTCCCGTTAGCTGAGAAATGTAAACAGGCAGCCAGCGAGGCCGTCTCACATCTGGACCCTTGTCTTGCTCTCCCTCCCTTCACCTCCCAGCTTTGACATCGGCTCTGCAGCAGATTCTCAGCTCTCATTTTCTACATGGGCCCGTCTCCCGTACCCTCTTCCAGTCGTCCTACAGGGATCCTGCCCCTTCAGTTCTAACCGAATCTGCTCTATTTACAGTGTCTGAATTCAAACGGTAATCGCTGGGGTGTCTTTATTTCGCAGTGGAAACATCCCTGCCACTTTCAACACCTAATGGAACAAAAACCACCGCCCGGTCTTTATATTTCCAAACAGGTCACTTTACGAAGGCTAACATTTTAATGGAAACGTCTCGCACTGACAGGATATGGGCTTTTCTTATCCACTGCTATGTTTATTCTAACAGCCTGAGGCGACCAGAGAGAGCTCATCTGCCACAAGGAATCTAACACTACACACACACACACACCCAGGGGTGCCTGTCAGTGCACTCTGTACTCGTACTCGCCTGGGGTGAAGTCTTTCTGGGATGACCCTCAAAATACACTACTACGCAGCATGCACAGCAGCACGCACATGCACAGTGAAGCCCCTGGGCAGGAATGGGCCAAGATAGTTTCCACAGACAGCTGTCAGCTCCTACTCCTCTGTGGTATATGAGCTTATGCTGGCTAATAGAGCACAAGATTTTATTTGCCTTGAAATAAACGGTTTTAATAAACACCCCAATAGATTTCTTCAAGAACCTTGCTGTGTGCGAAGCCTGAATATGTATCTGACCAAAACAAAGCCAAAAAGGGTGCGAGTGTCTGGGGTCTGCATGCACACCTACATGTGTGAAAGTGATTTTCTGTGGAGACATTCAGACACACTGTGACTGTCTCCATTTTACATCCACCTCATGGTTCTGAAATCCACACCAAGCAATCTGCAAACCACACTGTGATGAAGCGCTCATCCATCTGCTGTGCAGTCTGTGGGCCATATTGTTAAGCAGGAGGAGAAGCGAAGAAAGAAATGCTCCCTCTGGCTCGCTGTATACCTTGAGCGTGAACTGAAAACTGTAAACAGATTCCCGGCTGAAGAAAATGGGAAATAACTCTGATGCAGGCTGATTCAATGGAAATGGGCACCGAATCCAGTTATTTAGTCAGAATGAAGACTGAATACTTGGCTGTGAATAGATCATAGGTGCCATTGTGGACCAGCTTTGTTCTATTTAAGCTGCTCAAAAGCACAATACAAGTTTAAAGCCTAAAGGCCACAAAACAGTCATCTTTTAAATTTCTGCACACTAAATCTCCATATCTGTTAGAAAGGACCTCTTAGGTTTAAGCATTAACGAAGCCATTTTTGCACTTAATCTGGAGGAGAGCCACACAGAGAGGCAGACACGACCGAGTTTGTCCCTGCAGCCTCTGTGGCTCAGTCGCAGATATGCGAGTCCAGAGCCAAACTGTCAGAACATACTTTCAACCTGTGAGAATCTGACTGACTGAGGTCGAACAAGCTCTCTCTCTCTCTTGCTCTCTCTCTCTCTCTCTCTCTCCCTCATACACACACACACACACACATACACATTCACTCACACACATTCACTCACACTCTCCCGAAAGAAGTAAACATGCCCTTTGGAGTTTGTCCAGTGAACCCAGAGCTGCCAACAGTTAGAAATGAGCGGTGAAGTTCGGCACATTCCTCTGTGCCACTGCTGCTTTGATAAACAAATAGGTAACGGTGTTCTTCACTGTACAGTACTAACACACTTGACCTCTTGGGAGACTTTGCATATTCTTAGTTTCCAAGCATGGGCAGACAAAGGACCGTCATCTCTTCATTACACATGACAGTAACTAAGTAATATTTAACTGAAAGCACAATGGATTGGAGTGGAAAGTGGGATTTTATGTACGCTATGATGTGCATCTACAGTGACGCAGAGGCAAGAAGTCCTATACCGCACTTGTTTGGCTTTAATATTTCATACTTTCAGGCTGGCAGTAAAAGGCTGCCAATAACCGTACAAGCACATGTACTTTAATAAGACACTTTGCAGAATTCCTGGAGGACTGGGTACTCGTTGTTTCTACAAAAAAAAAAAAAAACTGAATGAATGAAACACGCGCACACTTTGTAGGACAGCTGGGACTGCTGGAGGAATCACACAGTATTATTATGTCATGGCCAATTATGTTATACGAGTGGCAATCACTCAAGATTGGCCCAATAAGTGCATGTCAGTGGCGGTTATGTGAAGAAGAGTCGCAGCAGGAACTAAAGGCCTGACGACATTCAGACTGATACCACTGATCCTGTTACTATTACACAACGCAATTTGTCTGATCTGTGGCTAATGCTCCATATTTCCCTTTGGAACTCAAACAAACATGCGCGCACACAAACACACACACACACACACACACACACGCACACACACACACACACACACACACACACACACACACACACTTCTGATACTAGTACTTTCCAGAGACTGTTTGGACAAAAAAACATGACTCAGAGCTGAACAAGCAGTGCTGCTCTCTACAGTAAACTATAACTGCTGGGTCCTCTTCAGATCGCACAGTGCCAAAAAAAAGGGCAAACCAAGCAGTGCAGTTAAAAGCTAAGCTTAGACCTGATCTAACTGAAGAAACTGACCATCCATTTGTATAAACAAACTGAACTGACACGAAGATGAAATGAAATATGCACAAATGCATTTAACTAAATGATGTGACACAGATGAGCTGGCCTGTTTGTGCGGAGAAGGAGTTGAGAAAAAGTTTGCAGGAAAATAAACACTGTCCACTGCCTAGCAACTGGGCAACATGTACAACACTTGTGGTTGTCTTTGACTCATGGTAGTAAAAGAGACCAAAAAAAAAAGAAAGAAGGATGAGGGAGAAAAAGAGACGACTGCCAGTTCAGCCTCCATTTTCACTTGAATGAGACGAGTTAGCTTCTGTATGTCTGCAACAACTCTTTTTCCATGCTTGTTCACAAAATACAAAGGATGTTAAAAATGAACAACATGAGGAGAAGCATACAGGTGTGCACGTGCTTTTGTATCATCTGTGAACATGTGCTGGGATTAGCATGGAGATGGAGAAACCAGTGGGGAATTTGTAAATCTCCCAGCAAGACTCAGGAAATTACCCAATTACTAATGGGTTACGATGTGACTGGCCAACAGAACCAACACTGAGACAGGTGTCTATGCCAGGGATCCCACCTGATTAACAGGGTCCGGCTGCTTCAGGACGTCCTCTGGGCCTGACCCAGGACAGGCTACATTAACAGGTGGGGTGTCATTTACAGCGACACAGTCAGGTCAGATGACAGTCACGATAAGTGACTTTTTTTGTTTTTTTTTATGAATTCCCCAAGCACGTTACACCAGCACATAAATAGAAACAGAAACAGCTTTGTCACAGGTTGCCACAACCTCCCCTGACTGTAAAAAAAAAGTACAGAAAACATTGATTCCTATGGGTCAGTTAAGACATCAAAACAAAGGTGTGTTGTTGCTCCTAGTGCAGCCGATGGTTTCATTAATCTAATTGTTTAACAGCTAATGAGGGAAATTATATGTGTTTGTATTCAGAGACATCATGGGACACACTGATTTTGTGCTTGCCACTTTATTAGGACTCAAGTGAATTCACCTGTAATTGGGAGATGAGCTGGGAGCTGCTCAGCACCACCTGGGAATGAATACAATTATCATTATTATACTAGGGGAAATGTGCCAGCTCCCACTGCGCGAACAGGTGGTTTAGGGGCTAAGCTATAATCATTCAGCGCAGGTGAACACAAAAACTCAAAGCAGCAGATGTAATATTTGCGAATGCTGCAACCCCGGAAGGCAGCTGGAGTTTTTGATGTCTGGCTAACTTCACTTTGTTAACAAACGAGTCACTCAGCTCACATACTATGTATCAGCAGCCTCTGAGCCACGGCCACAGTGTAGAATTTTATTGAGTTTTCTACCTGAGGCTTGTTAGACACAAAAAGCCTTGGTGATTGATTTGTCATTAGGGGCTTGAAACTAGGAAGTGAAGTGGTCATCAACACTTAGAGATCACAGAAGTGAAGCAAAAACCACCTGACCATCCACCGAGGGGTGGGTGAGTCAACAAGGCTCGAAAAGGAAGTTTCAATTTACTCTCATTTGCTGTGTGACTGAAGCCTACATCGTAATAAGGAATTACAGTTTTATTTTACAAAAATAGGATCTGAGATAACTGACAAAGCTTTATTAACTCCCACATTTGGCCTGATGTGAAACCCGACGAGAGCAAGAAGTGTGCCAGCCACCTCTTCTCTGAGTTCCTGGCATCCTCGCATGGTCTTCAGACTTTTGTTATTCAGTGGAGCAGGTTGAAACTGACAAGTCCAGACATAAAAGGAGCAAACAATGAACGGTAATTCCCACCGTTCAGCGTCAAGACTGAGGTTAAGCAGCTCAAAACAATCTAGTTTTTTCTTTAATCCTGCTGCGGCATCTGTGCGTTGCAACAGCAGCCTCATCAAGCTTAAAAATGTCTAAAAGTTCTACCTCCACTGGCATTAGTGCTTATTCCTGCGTGCGGGAATAAATGTGCATGTGTTTGGAGCAAGTGTGATCCATCCTGGTGGGACTCAGAGCCCGTTCACAAAGGCAACAGTGTGGGCCCCTGCTAGCCGAGAACACAGACGCGCTGTTGATGTTTAAGGCCTGGACCTTTCCAATCAGCGCTAAAGCTTCACACGAGTTGCTCACAGAGCTCCGCCTCCTTTCATGCAGCGTGACAACTGGCTTCACCAGCCACAGCAAACAGCTTCATGGCCACTTGCAAGAAAACAGGCTCAAGGGGACATGGGTGAAGAAGTTTAATCACTTTTCTGATGAGTTCAGATAATATGGACACTCAGGTTACGAGCATCCAATTAGTAAAAAGGAAAAGTTCTAATGTTGCTGTTTAATTTTTCTCCGTAACAAAGAGATTTGCGGGGTGTCATGGGACAGCACAGCAACATCAGGGCATTTACATTTAAAACTACACTGCTAATTGGGATCTGTACTTCATCCAGCTGATAAGATAAGATTGTTTATTGATCCCCAGTGGAGAAATTACACTGTTACAGCAACTCAAACACAACGTAAAAGAGTCAATAATAAATAACAGAGACAAAATTAAAACACAGACACACAACATCTGAAGAACAGCTAGATATAATTAGAATATATATTTTTTATTCAGCCTTTTTCCTTCGTAGCTAATACTCAGTGCTCACTAATAGTTAGGCTTAATGAGCTCCAATGGCCTTGAACAGAGTGTGAACATAATAACACAAACAACAGGTCAGTGTAAGATAATCCAATTGAACATTCAAAAAATCATAAACCAGATTGCAAGGGCAAATCATCAAGCACTGTAGTAAACTGCATATTGTAGACCATAAACTTAAGTCCACATGTGGGTTCTGGTGTGAACCAAAGTGTCAAAAATACACTGCCTTTGTGTAATTACTTAGGTGCTGTGTTATAATTATGGCAGAAATTTGAACTGAACCTTTGGGCAAAAAAACTACACTGAAAAAATTAATAAAACACAGGCTCCCCTGTGTGAAAAATGAATGTCATACACTTTAATGAGCTGATTGTCATGCCACAGCTCTGACCATGGAGGAAAATCTAGAAACAAATAAAAGAAAGTTGACTACAACATTGAAAAGGGCATAAGAATATTTTCTCCCAAGACAGGCTCTGTCACTCCACTATAATGGGATGGCTCCCATTCTCCCTTTCTTGTCCCAACTTCAGAGCAGATCTGTTGAATAAATCAATATGTGACCCCTTGGTGAGGGGCTGGTCCGTGTATATCAAGCCTGCACTGCTTTTAAAGCTCAACTCTGGAAACAATAGAGTTTCAATCAATCAATAGTCACGGAGACTGAAAACAGACGCTTTTCTTCACTTTTCTTTGAGTGTGCTGATAAAAATCAGTCGCAGAGAAGGCGAGCCTCGCCTGGTTATTGGACAACACTTCTCACTGACTCGAGACTTCTCGCAGTTCTCGCCCTCAGCAGCCTGAGACCCACTGAGACTCCGACAAGTAATACAATGAGACGCCTGAATTCTCACTGTCTAATATACAGTGCGCTAAAGGAGGAAAGTGATGAGGCAGCTTGTGTTAATGCCAAGATGAGTCACTTGAGCGATAAAGTAAGCGATGGGGATTCAAGGAAACAGAAGTAGAGTAGAAGAGGACAGGATTAGGGTGACAAAAAAAAAAAAATCAAAAGCTCTGAGTTGGCAACTTTAGCTCGCAGCAGGATCCAGTGAGACGAGACAGCTTCACTACGCTGACACCTTTCTGACACCTCCAAATAGCCTGAATCACTTCTCCACCACCCCCCACAGCCTCACGCTCTCTTTATTCCATAATCAAATTAATTTCATTTTCCATCATCTCTCAAACTCTTCCTCCCACTGTCCTCAGCCGCCTACACACCAGCCGTGAGGCGTCCCGATGCCGCCTGTTCTTCTCAGCTACGTGTTGAGAAATGTGCCAATCCAGACTCGAGACCAGAGGCCCTCCGAGAGACACATGTGCCACTTCCTATTCTCAGATCCAATCAAGGAGGAAATGGAAGCAGCTTGCATGAACACTTGAGAACGAAAAAAAAAAAAAACAAGAAAAAAAAACATGGACATGGATGCACACACGCACACACACAGGCATATCTGTCTGTTTAAAAGACAGGGACGAAGAGATTCAGTCTCCTCCAACAGATGGCTACCATGCCTCGGGCAAAGAGCAAGTCTGGACAGAAATCTGACAACTGCTGCCAAAGCAGAGAGGGATGAGAGGCGAGAAGACCAAATCTACTTCCTCTATGTATATTGAGTGAGTGTGAGGCAATACTAACGAAGGCAGAAGAAGAAAACAGAATATATTTATTCACGTCACATTGTGTGTTTTGAGGACTACTCTGTGAAAGGATGTAAATTACCTCGGCTGATCAACAGCAACTGAAACAATCAATTATCCACGAATCATTAAAAGCTCCTGGAAACACAACGCATGTTTTTCCTCAGCGGAAAAGCAATCACAGAGAAGCTGCAATTAGGACGAACTCAGACCTTCAGCATGTTCGTGCGCAACATGTTTTATTGTGTATGTAAAACTCCTCTCGGCCAGCCCCATTAGCAAGGCTCGGATCGTGGTTATAATTGGCCAATCATTTACGTCACCCATTCAAAGCATGAAAAGGAAATGAAAAATATGCGGGACCATAAACATGCAGAAGATGATTCAATGGAGCTTAGAGTGCTGTGTGGTAGTGACTTCGGTGACTTCTGCAGAAGTTGTTAGTCACAGGAGAACCACACGGACAATGTGCCATCTGAGACATAATAATGAACCAAGGCATGTCCGAATATTAGGAGTGGAAAGGATTGGGTGGGGGGATAGATTTGTATTAGTCAGAGATAGGAATTAATTAAGAAAAACAACACCACCGATCCAAACTCAGTTAAGAGAGAACCTGTACAAATGTACAAGTATGTATTCTCAGTGTGAATCAGTGTATAGCTATGCTGTTTCTGTATCTGACTGCAGGCCATAAACGTATTGAATAGCCATAGAGGTTAGATACAAGCGCCTGCAAGCCGTACAGTGCGTCTTCCTTTGAAGGCAAGGATGCTGCACAGACATCCTCCTCCCATCAATAGCTGACTGAAACATCCAGGGCTGCCGAGAGGTAATAACACTGAGGTATCATGTTGAAATGTGTCTGAGAAACGTTCAGCTGATAATGGAGCTCGCAGGAACTCAGGATCCTGTCAGCCTCCGAAGTGCACGAGAGGTTCGGCGCTCTGACAGGCTGCTGGGACCTCTGGAACAAAAAGTCTTCCGTCTCCCCGTTGCCACCGAGGGATGAGCAAAACACCCGGCTCATAATCACGACATTCCACCCCTCCCGCAGGTGTTGTCTTGCCTGTCAAGACACTGACTGTAAATCAAAGATCTGATAATGATGCTGCTAACCATCCATCTTGTTTCTAAAAATTTTTTTTTTAAAAACGCAGTTGCTCAGTTGTAATGGTAAAAATCACTTTATTTTCTTCAGCAAGAGTCAGCACTTCTAATGGGACATAGAAGTTGATGAGATGGGATATTTTTTTTTAAACTGCAGAAATATCAAAGGTTAGGTTTTACCCTCTGAGGTACCTCTGTGCCTTGCCCTTTTCATGGAGGTCTTGAACTAAAAGCAACATTCTCAACTCCCCTGGCAACGGGTTTCTTCTTAAAGGCCTTTTCTACACACGCAGCACGCAAGCGAGTGCACAGACACACAGGGATCCGTTGGAGTAATGAGGAAGTTATATTTTTCACTAATTGGATGGATGGAAAAAAAAGGGATGTAGGGCAGGTAATATTGCTCACAGGGAGGTTGGCTGGGGCCTGCTGAGACAACGGTGGAAGTCAGAAGTGCCACCCGAAGGTGAAGTGCTCTTTTGAGGTGGGTAAACAGAGGTAGGACAAAGTCAACGGGGGTCGGGGAAAAAGCAGAAGCGAGAGGGCTTTGACCGCGTTGACGGGAGGCTGAGATGAAGGGGACAGTAAACCATTAATCGTAGCAGACAGCAGAGAGGATTGACTGAGGCGAGAGAAAGGTGAGGGGAGGGGAGTGAGAGACGGAAGGCCATAAGAGACCCTGATGGGACACTTAGAGTGAAGTCCCACTGTGAGGTGGCCAAATTAAACGCCTGGTCCCTGGCCTTAACTACCACTGATCGAAATAACCTTGAAATGCACAACACGGAGGAGCGCACCAGTGTATAAAAATCGAATTCAGGAATGCTAAGCAACAGGAAAGGTCAAATCAATCAGGGGCCGATCTGAGTCAGCCAATATTTATTACAAATTACTCAATCATGCACTTCAGTTGCTGAGGAGAAATAAAAAAATTAGGTGAGGTCTCTCCCGCTCCCATTTCTTTCTTGGCTTTGGCCCAAGTGTCTCTCCCGCCTCATTTCATCAGCTCTGAATCCTGGTAGTGAAACCATTTGACGGGGTCGTGAGCAGGAGAGGCTATCAGGCCTGCTCCAGTGCCAGGAGCGGTAATCACGGCCCACCAGATGGAATGAATTCATAATTGATGTTGATTTTCGAACTGTTTGCAGGGACAAAGGAGCGCTGAACAGAAGGGCGCTGAGAGTCTGCATCGCTGGGAGCTTTTCGGAGCGCGGAGAAACATCTGGAGCAGGCTTTCCTCGGCCATGGCACTACTACAAAGCAAATAAACAAGCCTGTATCCTAATAAAGGATGACCTGACCTGTGATGATTAACATACTGTAAGTAGCTGGAATTCAGTTATTTAAAAAAGTACAGCTAAAAATGATGCATTACTTTTTAAAACTATTAGCTAGCTGCCCTACAGGACAGAAAGTAAGACACACACAATTTTTAGCTAATTTCCTCCCTCTATACACTTCCCTAACAAAGCTGATAACAGTGTGTGCTTTTGATCGCAATCGGTTATTAAACATTTTCCTAAGACAATTAGAAAATATAAAAGCCTGTATAAACACACGACTCTCTAACAATCAAACACCAAAATGTACTGGATCTATTCATCTGTTAGAAGCCACGATCCCTGCTTGGCTTTCGTCCCGGCATCCTCGCTCCGATTTGACGCCTACTTCCACATAATCTAATCTGAGCTTACATCTTGCAGACATCTGGTGAGGTCGGGGCCAGGGATTGTGTTATGTGACCCCTGACACCGCGCTGCCACCCTAGCTAGACAAAGACCCAGGATGGCGTCAAGAGTAATGAAAGACAATCCCTTCGCATACACAAAACACACATGCGCGCACACAAACATGCACCAATTGCAGGCATATCTTCCTTCATCTAAAGCAGCACTGTGGTCTGGGACCAGGGGTCACTGAATTAATGCCTCATACAGATGTTCACTCTGCTGAGATGAAAAGGACAACCCTTCAGTCAGAAGGATAAAGCCACACACAGCTTTGTTTACTGCACACAAATACATCTTTGCCTGCTGCTAAAACCAAATGACATGATTTAGCTTGTTTTTAGCTTGTTCTCTAGGTTGTGGTATATTTTCTGTAGTTTAAATCACATTCCTTCTCTTTTAATTTCTCTTTGTAAGTTCTGTGCTTCATATACATCTATATATCATTGTATTGTAAGTGGTGGGTGTTTAAAAAAAGTCAAATTTGATTGTATTATAGAACTATATTATTTCATTTGTTTAAACCTATTTACACACAGGTGAAATGTGGAGGAGCGTGTTGGGAGGAACGGCCTCCCTGACCTGAACCTAAGTGGTGTTGTTCTATTGGACTTATGTGCTAGTCACAGTTAGTCCATATGTAAACACCAAGTTCAAGCATAAGGGTATCCATCAGTGCACGTGGCACCAGGACACCCTAGCCTGGAGGTCAATGTTCGACTTTGATGTCATTTATCTGATCTCCAGTCGTATGTCTTGGACACTCAGGTGAAGAGAGGGCCTGAGCTGTCATGCGATCACCAGCAGTTCGAAGTTGTGGACGAAAGGTCTCTGGTGCCTGTCATGACGGCAACCCCCGAACCTTGTGGTGGACATGGGAAGTAAGGGATGCCATCATGCTGAAGAAGGAGTCCTATCGGCCTCTCCACACAATCATTATTTGAGATTCAGTCCCACTTCAATCAGCAAAACTGACAAAGCTAGGGGCTTTGTGTCTCTCATTGGCATCAGCAGTCTCCAGTCACAACATCTGCAGCCTCCCGATGATAATTCTGAACCACGGGAAGGGGTGCAAGCGTATGAAATGGCCTTTTTCATTCACCATTAACTGGCAGAGAGGGAATGTGGTGGTCCCAGGCTTGCTGGAGGTATCTGCTGCATCATGGGCTGCGGGCGACTGGAAATGTACTGCTGATGCATTATACATGTATCCATTACCAGCCTTTCTGCACTAACCTTTGTACTCATACATACACGTTCACATGTACAGGCACACAGACAGAAGGATGGAGGAAAAAAGCATCAATGAATTATAGATTGGTGCATCAAAATATAGGCAATGAACTGTGGAAGAGGCATGGTGTAAACATTTTGATAGAAACGTGCTCAGTAACAAAAGCAGAACAATGACGGGACAATAAAATTTAAGGCCTCTTGAATATTTTTCAAGTACATTTGCATATTCAAGGTGAAATCTAAGAGGTACATCAAAGGAGAGCTGCACTGATAAGTCAGAAATGAAAGAAAATGACCAACTATGCTGGTAACTTGGTAAGACACTGTGCAGCGTTTGACTCAGATGGGACAGGGGCCGGGTCAGAGCCAGACACGACCACCAGTGTCAGGGGAAAGTCACATTATGAGACTAAACAGCTTAGTCTGAGTTATTGGAATAAAATTCAGAACATATAAGTGTTTAATAACAGAACATGTCTGAGGTGTTCTTTTGCACTAACAGATATCACTGTATTTATTATCCTAAATCACATTTTTAGTGATGATTTTTTCAGTGTAAAAATGGCTTTTTTTGTTTAATAAATATATTATAACTCTTCATATACGATACGTGAACGGTAATGTTTCGGTTTCCTCTACATAACAGGAGCAGTTTCACATCGTTTCTGTGTTTC
>JAOXYL010000100.1:14915467-14928438 GCA_028564955.1 Terapon puta | reverse complement strand
ACTTGCCTGAGGACAGCCACTTTCTAAAACGAGTCACTTAACTAAAAATTGTCTAGCTAAAGGCGGCCTCATCGACACTGATCTTTTCAAGCAGTTTCTGCCATTCAACTCTCCCTACTGTCATGCACTGCTGCGCTACAAAAAAAGAGAGGTGCTATTTATGAGATTCATATGTACTGTATACTGTACTGTAACACATTTGACATCCATCACGCCGACACCCAGATACCCAACTTCTTTGTATAGGATTTCATCTGTCATTTGTCCTATATTGTCCTTTTGCAGCATGCACAAAGAATGTATGATGTGAATGATTCTGCAAAAAATCCACTACAGTGCATGAGACGCTGTTGTAAGCCTGTCAATAAATCCAACATCGGAAAGGAAACAGCTGTGCACAAAACCACACGTCACTCAATGCTGCAGGTGCAAATACCTCCTCTACCATTATATTATTGCTAAAGATAAAAAAAGCAGTTAACCTTTCTGGCGTGACAAAAAGTGGCTAAAGTTTTAGAAAGCACTGTGTATCCAGCACAGCAACGCAGACTCCTGAAGCTCAGCATGTAATTCTGTCCCTTAAGACGCCTCTTAGACTAAAGGCAGGTTCATCTGTGTTAATAATGTTTATGGCAGCCTTGTGGTGCAAGTACTGACAGGAGCTGCAGCAGACAGATCCCAATCAGATTAGAAACATAAATTTGCTGGAAAAACCAACACACCCATAGTCCTTCACCGTGTTTAAAGCTTTAATCCTAATACTGTCTGAATTAATTCCAACGGCCGAAAGTTCATAGAGACTGTACTGACATGTTGGCAAATGAAGCTCCAGTACTGACTTTCCCAGGTATCCATTAAGGCTAAAGTCTTCTTCTTCTTTAAGAGAGAATAGTGACTAAGAGACCTATCTGTTGAGTCCTTTCCATTAAAAGAACACATTTTGGATGAAACATGGCCTGCTGAAGTCAAGTTTACCTCCGAGTCCTGTTACTGTGTGTGTGTGTGTGTCAGTGTGTGACTGAGCTAATACTCCACAGGAATACGGAGCACTACCGCGCTCACAGAGGGCTCTTTGTGTGCGCACGCTGCCCCTGAACCAGCATGTCCACCAAATCCTCGTTGCAGCTTTGTTTGGCTTGCCCTCCTTTTGTTTAATCCACTTCCTTTAAGGTTCCTCCCTCTGCAGCTGACCAGAGTGATGGCCACTGACTCCGAAAGAGGGAGCGAAAGAGACTCATTGAGAGAAAGCAAGAGATGGACAGACAGGTAGACGAGCAGTCAGACTGACAATTTTGCTGTAAAGTGAGCCTGGTTTAGAACAGGGCCAAGACTGGTGACATATTACGAGAGATGGCAGAGACTTTCAATTTCCAAGTTTATGATCAAAATGGCCCTGAGCAGTGCTATGAGTCATTTTGCAAGTGTTTTATCTTTGGCAGTTTGTTAACTGTGAGCGACCGATGCAGTGCTTTCTCACTAAAAATCAAAATGTTAGGAGGGAGCCTAGGCGTGTCCTTCTGGGGAAGTCTTACTTGTAATCCTTGAGCTCTGTACCAACAAGCACTATCAATTTTTTTGAGCTACTCATAGCTCACCACACTATTTTTGGCAATATTTTGGCACGTTTGTGATTAGCTAATTACCAGAGGGATGGCAGTGGCTTACTTAACTTCAACATCAGCAGAATCGTTATTGAAAGGACTCTGCAGAGACAGCAGCCACTGATAAAGACAGTAGGGCAGAGAATGTGACTTGGATTAAATTTTTTTTTTCAAAGAAATTAAGTATTCGTACAAACTTAATCTGCTGATATCATTTCACTGGCTTCTGATTAGCCCAAATGTTGATTTATTCTTCTGTTTCGGTCTAATGAGACAAATGGAATCCGACTAAAAGTCATCATCGTAATGACAAATCATCACTTATGCCACATTTGTCCCTTATCACAACATATAGGACTTGTGGCCAGGGGGACATTTTCTTTTAAAGCAGACAAGCAGGCACACACAGTCACCTTCATTCCTGTCAGTGACATCCTCCCGGTCGGTTATAGTGCCAAAACAGACCTGTTTGCTTTCAAAACACACTCCGCTCCACTGATAATTGTCATAGTAACCAGAGAGCCCAAAGCCCAGGCTATCTGGACCTTTCCACACGTTAACAATTACAGTTCACTGAAGCTGACATGCACAAGACTGTCATCAAACAATAGGTCAGATGACCAGATGAAGCAGATTAATTCATTAACACTGTTGCACTGAGCGCAAAGCCTCACAGCTGGCTCTTAACGACAAAAAAACATTTCCTTGACAACACAGCCCAACGACAGGGCCCTCTGGCTTCATCCAGGAGATGGCATAAAGAAAAGGCTGGAGATAAGGTCTCTTTGCTGAGTGCACATAGCTTTTTTTTCAAACTTTCCAACAACCCTTTTACCCATATTTATTCAGGATAGATTCACTCAGCATGAACCCTCTTTTGCAGGAGTGTCCTGCTCCACACTCACACTGAGAGCCGCACAGTAAAACCACAATCTGATGTAATCGCAACTGAGGAGCACCAGTGGAGACGTCAGGGGTTAAGGGTCTTGCTCAAGGGCACCTTCACATTGTTAATAAGTTAAATGTCGGCGCTGCTTTTTCACTTCCTTGTCTAGATCTATCACCAGCGTTCAATCACAAACTGTCTAACAAATAGTGATGAGAATCCTTTATCTACAAAGACTTTTTGTTTCACCACTCCAGCCAAGTACTTTCATACAACTTAAATTGACTGGTTCACTTTGTTCTTCAGGAGGACAAAACCTCTGGTGCCTCACTCCTTAGAAGGGGAAGTCAAAGGAAAAGCACAAAATAGAAAAGGACATCAGAAGTTGCCCTTCAAAAGGACAAGCTGAGGCACACAGACGCAGTGCTTCAGGGGTTAAAGTGCTCTTACTCCAGTGGTTTCCAAGGCTTTGCCACATACCAAAATAAAATATTCTTTAAAAATTTGGTATGTTAGCGTCATAGCTGCTGGACGTCAGAGGAATGACAGAACTACAGAGATTTTCAATGGGTAGGACACAGCTGGACAGTCAGAACACCCCTGATTTAAAGGGCAGAATCCCTGGTGAAAATCTAATAAAAAAGGTACACAGTAATAAAACCACCTTTGGTGACAACGGTTTGAGTAATGGTCCACAGGGTCAGCCGTTTATGGCCAAAGAAATAACTCAAGACTTTTGACAGTTTGACAACAACATACTTCCTGCAAAGACAATTTAAAGGCAAACTAGCTCAAATTTCAGATTTTTAAAGAAATGGAAATAACAACTCGAGGTTAATGTGTTAGATATTTTATAATAAAGTTATTTTTGGAGAAAATTAGATAATCGGAGAATATAATGTGACAAAAATGCATGCATCACATGTTGAAAAAGTTTATTTGCTTAGCCTTGCATCACATTTCCAAAAAGGGAAATGAGACAAAGCTTAGTGTAAGGGAGTATCACGCAAGTCTGTAACAATGTTGGGTGTATCCATGTGTGTTTAGAAACTGTGAGTAGTGTCTAAACATTTGTTGAGTTTATCTCGCAAAATAATATGATGACCACAGTCGATGCAGATACCCAACTACATTACTCATACTCAAGTACCAAAAATCCATCCACAGAAACAAGTGCGTATGAGAATGTGTATGTGTGTAAATACAAAATAAAAAAGGGGGCAGTGAATCACATATCCGGTCAAACTGTTAATTCAGCGTAAACAGGCAAGACCCAAACAGCTGAGTCATCCATCTCCGCTCCTTTAATTCCCCTCTCTTTTCATGTGAAAGGTCACGGTTTGATCCTCAGACGAATGTCAGGTTCCTACCCTCCCGCATCCTGCATTACTGATACCATTAGCTCCTTTTTGACCTTCAGAAACCTCCTGTGGCCAGAAGTGTTTCCAGGTATAGGTGTGTGTTTCTGCTGCGAGAATCTGTACAGGCCTGAGGAGAAAAAAAGAATCAGTTTGTTCACCCTGCAGCATCATTATTAACTGGCCAGGGAGACCAAACCAAATAGTAGACTAATCAGAATGAAAAGTATGAAAGCAGAGGGAAGAGTGAGGCGCTACTGGACTGTTTATTTTGGATTTTGGCAGCAGCAGCGAAGAGCAATAACTCACGGTGCTTCTGTGGTCTGACCCTGCTCACTTCCTGCCTCACAGGAAACACGCTGCACAGCCCTCGCCCTGCCCTTCCTGTTCCATATGCCTGTATTCATACACTAGCACACAGCTCGCCCTGGCTGATGTCTGTTTCTTCCTCTCTTTAAGGCAGTTCAAACGCCACCAACTCGTGCAGGTAACCATCCCGAGGACGTCACACCGTGCAGGATCATTTCATCGTACAGGGTTTCTCTAACAAAAGGTTGAAAAAATCTTGAAGGCTTCCTTGCACTTCACAGACTTTACAGAGCCAAACTACCTCGTCTTTGCCTCTGAACCGCAACGTGAGACCGAGCCAATATAAACGCTAAGAAGCAAGGCCTGAACAGACATGAGGATTACACATGTGCCTGGGCTGAGCTGAGCTGTAATTGAGAAGTGACAATGTTAACACAACAGTTCTCCTGTGAAGACGGGAAAAGCTGTATTTAGGGTCCCCTAGAGAAGCCAGGGAGGCCCTCCCTCCATGCTGCTGCAGCGCAATGTCCTCCATTGTCTCAATGCCTCATTTCCCCACAGTCCTTAATCAAACGTGAGTGGAAAGGGCAGGCCATTTTTCACCACAGCCATTGAAATAGCTAGAGAACAGGCATATGTATTATCAGAGCATGTGAACTGAAGAAAACTGAGCCAACCACACAAAATGTGAGAGACCAACTTTGAGGACTGGGTTTGTCTCTTGAATCTGATCAGATATCTTTGCATGCGGTGAGTTGCAGGCCTAAATGCGTGCAGTGTTTCACAGAGGCAAAGACGAAGAAAAAAATGAAAGCAGAAAAACAGGAAATCAACCTGCTGCAACTGGCAGCCTTTGTGGGCAGGTTTAACTCAGTGCATGGACTTCTGCCTTTAGGTTAGCCTGCTTTTAGGGGCAGACTAAGAGAAACTGATCAAAGGTGTCTATACACAGCGTGTTAGACTTCAAACTAACAAACTATAATCGGTACTTTCAAAATATTTATTGTTGAAAACATTTGGCATTTAGCCTACATATAATCCAATGTAAAACAAAACACAACAGAAGTCCTTTCAGATGTGCAGGCTACAGTAATAAATGTCTGGCTCTGCAGGCTCTACAATTAAAGAGGCATGCGGACATAACACCAGAGAGAGGCTGCGCTTCCCCTGCCCCGTTTTCAACCTCTTCTCAGTGCAGCTGTCTCTCCCTTCAACTTAACTGGCACAGCTCAGCCACTGACTGACGGCAAAGCATGCAGCATGGCAACTCAACACTTTATCACCTCTGCCATCCCCTGCAGCTTCCTCCCTCTCTGTCCTGTCCATCATTCCCTTCATTTAGATTCATTTGCAAGATGGAAGATGCCAAGATTTGTGACTTCCGTTCCCTTTTTCTGTCACAGAGAGAGTCAGTGAGGAAGTTACACGATTGGTTGGTTGAATGTGTAAAGGCGTAGCCCACTGAAGCTACCGCCAATGGGTTTATCTCTTGCTTGCAAGTCAGTGCCCACATACTTAACCGGTCCTACTTCAGTCTTTGTTGTCTTGTTGTGCATTAACTGAAGTGAGAACAAAAGTTAGTGATGGTCATTTCTGTGCAGGGATCACTCTCCGAGGCGATCCTTAATGGGATACAGAAGAAACAGGATTTGGTCTGTGCCCAATTGGGTCGTTCCAGAACACACAAACACAAACACAAACCTCATATGATGCAACAACCAGCCCACACTCAATGTGTCATAGTACATCATACAGCACAACATCCAAAATTTACTATGAGGCAATGAAACAGGAGAACAATATAAAACCTGCTGCAGTGAATCACAACAGAAAGAGCTACACCACAGTTAGAAACAAATGAAAGAGCAGGAGAGTTACTGCAGTGATAAATACAATTAGAATATGCTCCCTTTCAAACCAAAGTGGAAAGTTTTGCTGTTGAAATTGCATTTATACTTTCCTCAAACACAGCTTAGCCATCTCAGGTAAACATTTAACACCCAGGAATTCACATTACAAACTGTCTATATCTGTAACTATTTGTCCAGTACACAGCACATTGATCATATGTGGTCCAGCTATTTATTTGTTCCATTCCCTGCAACCTATTTGTCCTTTCCTCCACGTTTATATAAAGGGATCCTCTGTCAGTCCGCAGAGGCCGGCGAGAATAAAGATTCAGGTCTCAATCAGCACCCGACTGGGGAGTGCAGAGCCGCTCCAGAGCAGACCCCCATCACTCATGTAAAAACACAAGCGCTGCTTGACAGTTCTTCGAACTCCACCAGCTTGTTGTAATCTCACAGTGCCCAGAAAAACAACAAGAATGAAGAGACGCTGGCAAGGCAGCACTGACTGTAGAAATCAATTATCAAATAAGAGAAATAAGACAAATTTAACCAGTTTCCAGTTTCCAACATCTGACCAACCATACACGCATACTGATCCCATAAAGTAAATGTCGAAGGAAAGAAAAAAATTAGATTTTTTTAAAATTTCCCGACAAGTTAAATCTGTATTTGAATATAAAACTAGACAGTTTCCAAGTCTCTCTTTGCGTGGTTTGGTTCAACACTCCTATGGAGCTCCAGCCAGGACTGCTCATTCTTGGTTTAACAGAAATAGTTAATGGTGACCCCGGCCCCACCCTCGCTCTGTTCTCCTACTCAGTATTCCCTGGCTAAAAAGAGCCTCAGTGTGGGAGCACACCAAACTGAGGCCCCACAGAAAACCACATAATTACAAATCACAATAAAGCCCTCAGTGCTGTGTCCCTGCCAGAGGCTCAGCTGCACCCTACACTGCTCCAACTCCAGGCTTTTGCTTACAGCTACACCCCCCCTCCCCTTTCCTTCACCACTTTCTTTCAGTCTGCTAACCCATGCCCTCCTTCCCTCCCTTAACCACTCTCTTTCTCTTGTCCCTGCTGTAAATCTTACTGCCGCCTCTCTCTTTTTTTTTGTTCAAGCCTGCTATAACTCACCTAAAACAGACAATCTACACCTCAGTCGACACATCCACGGGCAAAGAGATCCAACCGTCCTCTTAAAATGGTATCAGCACTCAAGTTGCACATCTTATAAGTGCATACACAAATTCCGAGTTAACAAGCAATCAATGTGCAGAACCAGCCACACTAACAGGACACTGAACAGAAACACAGAAATGTTCTTTTATTAGCCAGGGATTTGTGCCAGAGCAATAAAGACCTAATACAGCCTAATACAGAGCTAAAGCTCCAGCTTTGAGCAAACAAAACTAAGCCAATCATTAAGTCATATTCAAGAGTAAGGGGAAAATCTCTCCATGAAGTTAAAAGGTAATTATAGTTCAATTATTCCTGCAGGGCATCAGTGGTGGTCTAACATAAGGGTCACCTTAAAAGAGAGTCACACGCACTGAGGTTTTAAAAAAGGGCAGAAAAATGAGTGCAGTGTAACCGACTTCATCTTGTACACCTGGCACAGAGAGGCATCGGTAACAGGCTTCGGGGACTCACATGGGGAGACTACACAACGAAATGCAGAAACGCACTGTAACTAAATACAGTGTTGAGTTTATTTCTGGCAACGCTGCACACATTAGTTTTATTCTTATTTGACATACTACTAACTTTGCCCCAAGAGCTGCAGTGGACAAACCAATAAAATCCGTACCTTGGGTGGGAAAACAAGCATGAGTCATGTTCTGAACAACAACAACACATAAATTTAAAGTACTATAATCTATATCTGAAGAACTGATCTAATTTTATGTGTTGGCATGTAAAATCTCTTCAAAGTAGCTATACTTATCAGATAAATGTAGCAAAGTGCACAAGAGGAAGACTAAATCGGTTTCTTTGACGGCCATCTATAATGTCGTCCTACTTTTACTTGCCAGTTTCCATTGAACACTAAAGGTGCAAAGGTCAGAACTGGAAAAAAGTTCTACGTATCTACTCCTAGCCTTCCACTACAACTTCTATCTCTAATATTGCTGCTGTGACTGCCATTGTGATTGTTTACATCTGCAAGCGGGAGAAGTAAGGCACTGGGAGACACATGGTTTCGACAAACCACACTCATCTACTCTCTCCTTTCGCCGCTCTTTATCGCGAATGCACCAAACAGCAGGCATACACTCACCGATATCTCCTTGGCTATTGTTGTTGTTTTCCTTTTGTCAGAGTGTAATTGCTGTAATTACGCCAAACACAAGCACCATTTGAACCACAATGAGCTCCCCTGTCTGTGGGAAGGAACTCACAATAACGTGGATGAGACCATCATATGCTCTACTTATTAGTTTTCCTAACCTCCGGCTCACTAACATTCGACAACTGTGCAGGGAATGGAGGGCACACAACTCCTCAAGCCATTGGCACAGTTGTTGCAATTTAAGTTATTTGAGTGGAAAGTGCCAAACTAGTGTAACATCCAGAGTTGACGGTAAAACCGAATTTAGAAAGAAAGATGTGAATGTGTGTCTTGAGGTGCAGTTTAGCACGTTTTAAAGGGATTTCATTGCATTTTCATTTCGGGGAAACTAACCCTGTTTGAAAGGAACCAATAAACCCATTTCGTCTGGGAATTTCCCACAGTTATGAGCTCTTTACCTCCGAGTCACTGCTAATATTAGAGCAATAGTTTGCATGAACACCGAACAGAACAAACACACGACAGGGTCCAGAGTGCTCGGGCCTTAGGATGACATTATTTTCAGTGGGAGAGCAATAAAGTGGTTTCTGTCCCCTTTAAGTACACACGCACATCATAGGACTGTAAAGTACATGCACTTCTGTGACCATAAAAAAAAAAAAAAAAGTAAGAAATGTAAGATGAACTCTGGCATCAGACTCCACACAGTCGCAAAGTGAAAGCAGTTCCCAGGTTGCCAGCAGGTCTGATTAAAACTTCCTGGAGGATATAAGCCCTGTCAATGAGCCACTGAATGGCAGGAGCTGAGTCTGCGTTTCCTCCCCGTTCCCTCAAACACGAAAACTCGGGCGATAAAAGCTCACTGCATTTCTTCTCAAAGCTTTTCCCTCCCAACCTCACTTCCGCCAAAATTAGCCATTAGCAGCCAAGAGCTTTATTCGCAGTGACACCAAACATTACATTACACAAGATGTCACACTAAAATCCTATCTAAGCTGCAGACGACATAATCAAAAACTGCTTTCTGCTGACATTATCGACAAAACTGGAAACAAATTTGCTGCCTGACAAGAAGAAGTGACTTTCTTCACTCTGGGCTCCAGATCAGAACATGTGTTCAGAAGACATTTTTCACTTACTGCATATTATGTTATTACAGTATTGTACAACGCATCAGAATTTCCATGGCTTATTTTACTTTTGGTTTCTTGCAGATCTTTTTTTTTCTCAGAACAACCCTTTAGACCACCTGCTTTTAATAGACACACCAGCAACCGTTGTGTTTGTATAATGTCTCCGCATGCAGAGTCTTTGCGGGGAGGAGACACAGCAGTGTGCTTTGACATGCAAAACCAATAAATCACCTTTTCATCACAGAGACACTTTACGTGTCACGGCTCTGGAGAACATAATCTAAAAGGCTCTGCTATTAAGTAGTATGGGGGGGGTTAACAGACATTATGTTGAATGCTAGTTTGGTGGTTGTATTTGAGGGAATATCAGCCTGCCTTCCACATGCCAAATTATACCTCACACACAAATTACAAGTGGCACTGCCCAGCTTGCGTTGCCAGGGATTTTCTTTTTTAAGTTAGAGAGCTTGGTATGGGGTCTCACACATTTCTCCCTGTGCCATGCTGCTTTAAGAGTTGTTTTTTACAGGGTGGAAAACAAAAGAACGCACCAAAGTGAACACATATTTGATGGCTTTACCACATTCTTTCCAAAAAAAAAAAATCCTTCTGAGCTGGAGGGGCGTGTTCGACACAAATAACAATGGTGACTGCGTATTATGTGTAAAAGATGAGTTATAACAGACTTGAAGTTTCTCCCATGCTATTTGCCAGCTGAAGGGTGTGTGAGAGCATATGTCATTTTTATGCTTTTCACTTCACCTTGAAGTCTGCCGCTTGCATTGTGACACACGAATACTGTTAATACTGTTGTAATTTTCAGAGAACAAAATGGAGAGGAACAAAGAAGGAGGGCGGCTACTTTCCTCTGGAACGAGTACAGGATGTTTAATGCGAAAGAAGCTTTAAATGAGACGTATTTGAGGGCTTCATTGTTATGTTTTAACGCAGGCTGAAGGACAGCGGTGCCTGCAGTATGAGGATCAGAACCAGACAACTGACACAGGATGGGTGGGCTGGTTTCCTCAACCAGCCGAACAAAAGGCTCACATCTACTTCTCTTTTACATAGAGCCAGCTGAAAAAGGAAGTGACAGATGGGGGTGGGGGGTGACGGGCTGAAACAGGAAATGACATCAACTCCATCTGCAACACCATGATCAAAAATGGTAAAAGAGAGACAGAGTGACAGGGTGAGCTTAACATGCCAGCAAAAGAAAAAGCAGCATTTTTTAGGGATATCCCAGATCTAATGTTTTAATATGAGACATGATCACTTAGTTTAGTCTGTGTAAAATGCAACAAACCGCATTAACTGAATTTGTGAAATAATCTTGTGAGGAATATGATGAAAATGAGCTAAGAGGGACAACAATAATAATAACAACCATGAAAAGGCTTGTATACACTGAGGATCATAATTTGTAGAACAGAAGGAAACTCTGGTTGGTCATGAAAAATCCTGCATTTCCTTCAAAACCATAGTCTAATTTCTTGGCAGTTATCAGTTTCACAGCTCCAATTTGAGTCTTTCGGTGTCATTAATATTACTGAGGTCACTCAGCTGTGAGTGTAACTGGAGCAGTAAGAGAAATGCATTCAGAGAGCACGTCGAGCTCCGCCGCACTCACAGCTGCCTGCTCGCGTGGTCTGAAAACGGCGTGAATGTGATACAACTTACAACTGCTCATCGGGGTGTAATAGTACACAACTTCTGATCAATACGTTCGTTGTACGAAATGTGACTGTAAGTGCGGTCACTCTCGTCTGAACCACAGGGGTGGGGCGACAGAACGGTTTCACCTCAGTGACTTAATAAATGTCATCTGTTAATCTCACTTAGGTTGGCTTCACTGAGATTTACATTTTTACACAAATTATGTGCATTTTGTTTGCTTTGCAGGGAACTATAAAATCTTAAGGAGAAAGTGTGGGAGTGGGTCTTTAAGTGTTTTTTAGGTTTGTTGAAGAGATTTTGAACCATTCAGCTGGGACAAGAACCGAGAGTTTTTGAAAAGAGAAGGCACAGATCAGAGATTTCACTTAAGTGTGTGGAAGATATTTGTTCAGTTGTCAGAGAGGGAAGAGATTAGGACGGGCAATACTACTGCAACAAATTGACCTTTCTATTACAGTCTTGACGGTGCAGCTGTCACGACATCATCTTGCTGAAGCCCCTGGGGGGAAAAAAAAACATGCCCTCACACGGTGTGACATTTGAACTATTCCCGCCATCCATCAACTTCACAAGGGCCCCTGCTGCTAGACTTATGTTAGGCACCTCATTTGATGCACTTTCTCCCCAACACGCAACTCAGACAAGCACCCTGGCAGAATCATCTGAGAGCCAGTGGCATGAGAAATCAAGTGAATTCCCGGGCTAAACCGGAACTTTTCAGAAATGAAGAGGGGAAAACCCAAAGTGTAGATTAAAGTAAGTTCTACTCTTGCGCCTCTGGAAGAGTCTTCCCTTTCCTCTGCTGCCTGCTTTCTGACAGTGTCATCTATGGCGCCATTTCACATCACAGTGGCACACTGTCACAAAACACAGAGATATAGTCATACCACCTGCTCATCAGCTATAAACTCTCTGCCCCCCTTTTCTGCACTCTTTTTGCATTTGTGTCCTTCCGAGTTCTCTGCACCACCTCGAACGAATCTGAACAGCAGCTGCACTAAAAAGCAGAGATGAAGAGACTGAGAAGATCAAACCATGGCTGCACCGTCAACGGGGGCAGCGGTGATATTTGTGGCTGAGTGAAGCCGCCCTACTGATCACATGAACATGCTCAATCTTCCACTTGGTTAAATATGAACTGTGGCCCACCCGCACTTATGATCTCATGAGCTTTTCTACTACGATTTTGCCGCAAATTAAACAATCACAATTGCTCTCTTCCCTTTTCATCCGCACCTCGCTACACACAAGCAAGCGCTACCCACTTCTCCTGACCAAAGAGTCAGAGTCTCCATTGAAAACTGGAACTGGGGCACCAGACCTTCCAGAGCAGAAAAATGACAGGATAACCTGATGAGGATGGAGAGGAAGTGAAGTGAGCTCATTTCCTATAATGGCAAGAAGAAGGAAATGGGTTGTGGGAGGAGAGAGAGGGGATAATGGTTTGCTGTATGTGTTTAATGACTTGGTCAGACAAAGAAAGCCCCCACTCCCACTCCCTACTTCCCTAAGGCACTTGAAAATGTAAGCAACATAAAGAGAGGAACTTTGACATTTCTTGTGATTCTAGGCGAGGGGGGGGGGGTCATGAACTTGGGGTGTGAATTGTGTTTTTTCAGGACCCTAGCAAAATAAGCAGCATTGCAGGGAGGACTGAGTGGACTCTGCAGAATAATGCCAATCAAGTTTGGGTTGAAAGTGGAATGCAAATGTTTGGCCCTGGCCCCCGGGGGTAAAAACATGGAAGAAAGACTTAATAAACTGCTCCATCTTTTCTCCCAAATAACAAAAAAGCAAAACCATTTTCGCTCTCACCTTTCGTGGCATCCAGCCGTGCAGACAATTTTGTTTTTATTCATTCAGGCTTT
>JAOXYL010000100.1:14890841-14903866 GCA_028564955.1 Terapon puta | reverse complement strand
TCTTTCTTTCTTTCTTTCTTTCTTTCTTTCTTTCTTATTGTCTTTCTTTCTCATTCTGATTTTGTTTGTCACCCTGATCTGTACAATACAATGGACAAGGTCTCCAGTACCATTTATCACTGAAAGGAAACTCTGCACAATATAGGCATTACTTCATGTTGTGATCTGGACACCCAAGGCCCATTTAAAAATGAAACCTGACCTGCCTCTGTGATATGGGTCACCTAAGACCAGGCCAGGATCATGTCATCAGTTCATACTGCATCATCTGAGGTTTTCATCAAGTAGTGATTATTAATAAAAATATACATCTAGATCATATTGTATAGGAATGTTATGATAAATGTGCTTACAACGCTATACCACACGCTCTTTGTGGTTTTGCACCTTGCTCTGTCAGAGGTGAGACTGTTTACACCTCCAAACCCTAAAATACAAAGCAGCAGCACAAGTTCGTGGAGCAGGAGGATAAAGGTGTGCATGCCCCTAAAATGGAACAGGTCAACATTTTCTAGTCTTGATGCTAAGCTAACCAGCTGCTATCAATCTCCTCATCTGACTTTCTGCAAGAAAGTGAGTGAGTGAGCAGTTATTTTCTTGAAAATGTTGAGCTATTCCTTTAACTTATCTTTATTCCTGTGTAGCAGCTTTTACCGTCACATTTCTCTGCAGTTGCACGGAATGGCGAAGATGTAGTTATTCAAATAACTTAGAAGAATAATAACAGACATCAAAATAATAAAAGAATAATAAAGAACAATAACATATTTGTCATCTTCAATACATTTCATTTTTGTCATTCAACAAAAATGGAGCTGCATCCGATTGTGTGTTATCATCTGAGCAGCAGTTTGCAGATCATTGTTCATCTTAGGACAAAAAAGGGGAGGTAGGGCAGAGGGGGCAGATGGTCACTACTAACACAGGGGCAGCCACAGAAAGACAGCAGCTTTCTAGTGGATATTGTTACTTTTCTGTTTTGTTTTTTTTTTGCTTTACATCCATCTCACAAGGCACAGCCTCCAAATGTCAACACCAATCTTTATGCTCCTGACCTACTGGGTAAATTCACTGTCCAAGAAAGTCTACTGGCCTGGATCTGCAGTCACCATTTGGCAGGATGCACAGTACAATGTCACATCATTAGAGAGGGAGCCTCTTCTTTTTCTTTTTCTTTTTTTTTGAGGAATAAAGAGCCTTGTTAGACTCCTCCTCTGTGGCCAGTGCTCTCTAATGGTCAAGAAAGGGCATCCTTAACATCAAACATCATTCAAAGTAAAAACAGTAACATTACAACACAGATCTAAATCAACAATATAAAACCTGAAAAAAACATACATGGAACGTGGTGCCTAGTGACCACTGCTGGCTTTGCTGGTGCCAGATGTCCAGTCAATGATGATAAAGCTGAGACTCATTATCATAAACAGGAAGCCTATCCCAGCAAAACAGGCAGCCTAGAAGAGAGAAGGAGTGGTTGAAGTAAAGAGAGAGAAATCACTGCCTGGTTGCATCGTTTTCAGGCAGCAAAATGATATTCACAGCGATGTCCACAGTGAATTATTGAATATGCGAATGACTGTCAGTGTACCTTTATTTAAAGGGGTAAAATTCAAAACATTTTTTTGTAAATTTGGAGTTTGATGCAGACATTGATTTTTGAGAATAACAATTAAAATGTATGTAATGTACATAACGACACATAGGCCCCTATTATTGTTTTCCTCTTGTTTGAATTCAGTTAAGTTTCTCAACTTGAGGCAGTGATCAAGCTTTTCTCTTTTTTATTGGTCATAAAGATCTGTACCGAGTGAGACATTATACATCTTAAAAAAACTCTCCAATCAGAGCTCTCTGATGGAAAAAACGAAACCTTACTGCCACAGTTTTTTAATAATTGTTATATCAAGCAACATTTCTATACTGCAATTTCTTGCCACTTTTTAAAAGTTATATCTTTACAACTCACCCTGACAAAGGTCAAATCAACTCCAGACAACTCAAATACTGTCACTGTCACCTCATAATTCAGAACTTCAAATGTGAGTCCACTTTTTCTTTTCTGTGTTTCTTTTTTGTGTTTCCGACTTTTGCATCTTAACAAGGCATATACTTTATATTGATGCTGTATTTTTAGACAGATCAGCATTATAATAATAATCTTGCCTATCCTAATATAAATATAATTAAGTGAAAAGAATTTTCTGTAATTCCCATGAGATTACTCACCAGGATTTTGGGGACCGAGCGCAGTGGTTCCTCTTCTTTGGGTACAATACGGATGTAGAAGACAGCAGGGAAGATGAAGATGAGACAAGGGGCAGACGTGGCACCTGGGAAGCAGATAAAACACACAATTATATATGAAACTAATTAGTAGAGCGGGTGGAAAGGGTAAAAGAATTTGTAAAGAGTAATGTGTATTTTATTCCACCACCAGAGATTAATATTGACGATTTAAGGCGTCCGATTTTAATGTTTGAAGTGTGGATGAGCTAGTTGGAAATATAATATAATACTGATATTTACCCTTAAAAGAGATCATGACAGGATTTGTCAGGGTGTCTCTACTTGTAATTCAACCTGGCTAATTGTTGGTGTGTTATAAAAAATCACCCTTGTTCCAGGGTTAGTCTAACCTACCAATGATCCCAAAGATGCCTAGGATGTTGGGAGCAAAGATGACGAGAAGGTTGATGAAAGTGAGCAGAGTGAAGGCAATGGCGATGTGTCTGGGCCAGTAGAAAGTCTTGTTGGGAAACATCATCTGCTGGATCGCTCGCCGTACCTGATTGTGACAAGAAAAAATGTTCATTACCTAGAGTAAGCTGATGTGTAATCTTAGGGTCTTGTAGTCGTACTTACGGGGAAGAGCACGATGGGCACGGTGAGTGTGACAGCAGTGAGCACAGCCACACGGACGCACAAGATCAACGTGTCATACGGGTCAATGCGGCTGTAGGTGTGAAGCAGCTCTGCTTCCACCTCACCTGAAAGAGATGAAAAGAGAACATCCTGAGTGAGGAACACTCCTCTCCAAACCAAAACATCATTTGAACTGATAATATCAATTAATAAGGATAAAGTCATAGTATTAGTCAAGTTAAATTATATTATTAATTGGTATATGAAATAACAAATAGCTATGGGAATTATGCTTTACTGATATACTAACAGGTAAAAATGAATTTGTGATGTGCTGTGATATGTGTATGAAACTTTTTAAATTAATAGTTAATATTAAGCCTTTTCGGTGTAGTGCATTAGCAGTACATGTGGTTACTGTAAGACCTACAATATGACCACTAGAGGGGGAAATGTATCATGTATTTTCTCAGCCTGCAGCATCACTTATTCTATGACAGATTCAATAATGTGCTGCTAATTAGGAGCACAAACAAATAAAGAAGCAAAATTAGGAAGTGTTGCAAAAATGACTGAATAGATAAGACTCTGCAGGAGGACCAGGCCTCACCATAGAAAGTTAGGTATCCAAAAAGGGCAGCCAGGAAGTACATGCTGTACATGACTGCAATGGAGATGTTGGCCACATGCTGCATCTTTTTCTTGGTGGGACTGGAATCAGAAGATAGTGCCATGTGATGTCACACACAAAAAAAAGCAAAAAACATAAACACGCACATAACATCAGGGCATCCACTCTCAAATTGGTGTTTATGCCGATACAAAAAGCATGTAGCCCAGGTACTGCGAAATACCATCTTCGGCTGCAGGGCAACTTTTACTGCAGGATTATGCCTCAAAGATTCGATAACACATCACAGTTAATCTTGGGAAGACAAGCAACAGTGATTCGAAGCAGGATGATAAATTTAAAACTAACAACATGCTACATCATACAAGCGGTGCCAACACATTTCAAAATAAAGTGAAAGCAGTGCATGTGACTAGTTTATGATCAGCCAAGCACAAATCAGACACAGTAGCTTTCCTCTTTGTTATGAAACTCGTTTCTTGGTCAAAAGTTAGCTGGAGTTTTTCCCCCATTGTAAGAACATACTTGCGCAGCTCTGTGTAGATGGGCAGGACCTCGGGGTGGCACACAAAGGCGAACGCCAGGATGGGGATGGTGTAGGCCGTCTGAAAATGAACCCCAACAGGTCACCATAGATACAGCAGCGCCTTCCAAGACGTCTTACCACCAACCGTGCGCTTTACTGCCCATTACTCCCTCAGACACATCACAGAGAGCTAATTGTTTGTCTGTGATTAACTTGGGCCTGGCTGCAGACCAGCTCTAGCCTATTTAAGAATGCCTTACTTATAAGCTGCTAAGCAGCCAAAATTGGTCTTACTCGCCTGAGTTAGGAAAGTACATTTTTAAGAGATTTTAATCTAGACTTGATGGAATAGTCAGTATTTAGTAATGCAGTGGGATGTACTGTATTGTACTGTAATGACGCTTTCAAACAGGTTGAAGCATCTAGCTGTGATTAAGAGAGCTCTCTCCTGCTGTGAAGGTATGTACTGTGTGAGTGGAAAAAATAAGGGTATTGGAGAAATGTCAGGTCTTTCCCAGTTCACTCATTACCTATCGCTTTGGCCCACAAAGGGCAGACTTGACAATCTCACTGGAAGCTCCAGAATGCCAAAGCAATTTATGTTCTTTTGCTGACCGGAGCCGACAGCTCAGAGGTCGCTGTCCATCTCGGAGCCTCGCATTAATCAAAGACTATTGTCTGTCATTAACAGCTTGATAAAAGCCCTGATCTCCTCTTGAGTGAGACTTGAGTGCTTAAAACCAAGTGTGATTTCCATGCTTGGATTGTGAACTGTCACTGGCAACATGCTGAAGATGGCATCAGTGGGTGCCTGTCAGTGGCCATGGCAGTGAAGGTGGATTTGTACTTTCAGAATGAATGACATGCGTGAACCTACTTGTGAATTGAGGTTGGCCATTTTGGGAATACAGGCAGAATCAGGTTCTCCGCCAGGATCGGTGGCAGTGACATTCAGTCCACCAGCGGCAGTGCCATTAAATGCAAAGTCAACAAATGGACAAGGGGTGTTGAACTTCTTATAGATGACCTGTACATTTGAGAGAAGACGTGTTAAGCAGACAAAAAGCCTGTGGGACACAGATAGGAAGAAAAATATGGCACAGTGAGAGCCAGAGAAAGAGAGGGAGAAAGAGAGAGATGGTGGATTACAGCTCACACAGCCAAAACTAGGTCAGAGAAAGACAGAGCACCAACACAGCCTGGAACCGCAGCGTGCAAACATTAGTCCATGGCATGGGGAATACTAAAGAGGTGGTGGGAAGGTGGAAAAAAAATCTTGTTAGTGACTGATCTGAATATGCTGCCTTGATGTTTCTGCCAATAGACAAGAAGCGAGACATGCTGTCTGGTTTAAATGTATGTAAGAGTCAGAGGACGTACCGCAATGAGGAAGAAAACCATGCAGCTGAGGGAGAAACCACTGGTGTATCCCAGGTATCCTGCAAGAAAAAAAACCCTCATTAGCATTTCTCTGATCTGGGATTATGTAGTCCAGCTTAATCTGAGACATATTACACTAAAGCCAACATGTGGAAGATGCAAATTCAAGATATGTATAATATCCCTCTGTCTCTCTAATTTACACTAATAATCAATTATTAGTGAGGTTAAGCAGCATTTTCCTGCTAGACTGTATCTTCTGGTGAATGTTCTTCGAGTTTTGGGGTGGCCCAGGATGATTTAATGTGCTGAGAGTCGGAGCTCATTACTCGATCGCCCCGACTGGTTCTGTTGTCCTTCATGCCTCGGCAGGAGACGGGCTTCTTACGAGAGGTCAGCCAATACGCCTCCTTTTATCACTTCCAAACTGGCATTCTCTGTGTTTTTTTTCCATCTGTTTTGTTTCATGTTCTCGCTCATCTGAAGTGCTGAGAATTACGCAGACAGAGCAACACTCCACCAACCTTGTGAAACACGCTGGGATCCTTATTTTTAAGTCAATCTGGCAGTGTGTTGACGAGCATCAGGCTTGGCTACTCAGTGAAATCATGCACGATTTGAAGGCTTTAATTTTGTTATCTTCATGGCACTTATGCCGGTAAGTGATAATTGCAAGTGTGGTTTTCATTTTCAGTTCCAAATTCCCTGTCTGTAGTCACTGGCCTGTTTGCTCAACCACAGTAATCATTAACTCACAATGCTATCGGAGATGGGAGAAAAAAAAGTACACTGCTTCACATGAAGGTGAGTCGAAGAGTGAGTTAGAAACCTTATTAAAAGCCGAACTGCCGAAATGCAAGGTCTCGTCATTGCTCATTAAGCAACAGATAGTGACTGAACAGACATTTAAATGAAAATGAATGAAAAGATGATGTCATTAAAAAAGCTGGAACATGAGTCTCATACTAAATGACGTGAAGAGGGAAAAGGGAGGGGAGAAGAAAGATAGAAGAAAGACCCTAACAGTCTAACCCTGTTAGGAAAAAGTAAGAGGGCAAGCAAAGACAGGTAAAGAACCACCCCAAATGTACACATTGTTTTATACCTGAAGATTTTTTTCATCATTCTTTCACACAAGTAATTCCATCTTCATTCAGTAGTAATAGAGTTTCATTAACTTTACAAAACATTTGAACAAAACAAGCAAGAGCAGGTAACTTTTAAGAAGAAAGAGAGGAAAGGAAACATGCCTCCTCTCTGGAGCAACAAGAAGCCTGTGACGGCTGTTGTGAGCCAATGATAATATTTCAGCATAAAAAGATACTACTGAATCTTCTGGCTGATTTTATTACTCTTCTCAACTTGTGTTGCTGCTACAGTAGCTCAACATCTCAGCTAAAGGCTAAACAGTGGTGAGGCTGTTAATATTATCCCATAATAATACAGTCTCGCTTTAACCCAATCATGCAAAAGGTAACAACACAGGATTTAGTAAGTAAGCCCAGACTGAAACACTAATGAGATGGGTATCCCACTGGAGGAAAGACATGATATTAAACACTCACCTAGCTGTTTCATGAGGGCCAACGGCAATATTACCGCAATGGACACAATGATCACGAGGTAGTTTCCATTCAGGAACCATTCGCTGCGGAGAGGCAGAGGGACATTAAATGCATTGATCTGGATTTACTCAGCTCAAGCACTCCACTCAATCTCAATTTTGTTAAGTGTTTGCACTGTGTTATAGATCGATCGGACACAAGAGAGGAGAAGTGTGCGGACGACTTGGAAACGAGGTGCACACAAAAAAAGGCTTGGGTGGTGGAAAAGGTGCAAAGGATTAATTTCCATCTCCACGGCTACATTAATTGGTTTTATTCACAGCTGCACAGAAATGCACGCAAACAATGTGTTTCCCTGAAATCAAATATCTGGAGTGAAAGAAATAAGCCTCTTTGCTTCCTGAACTCCTGATCACTTAGAACTGTGGCTGTAGCTGGGACACAGAGGTCACACCCTACAACTGTTTATGGGAATGTTTTTAGGAGAATTTATGACAGAAATTACAGAAGTTTTAGGGGTATTTATTATACCCAATATTTTTACATTTGACAGTGAAACAGTGGAAGGACCTGAGGGAAAATGAGTAGGCACAGGACAACATGTAAACTAAACATCATGAAAAGGCAGCATAGTTATATTCCACAGTCAAACTTGAAAACACCTTCTTTTTTGACCAAAAAGGACCTGAATGAGAATTTTAGCAAAGCACGTAACAGACAGACTCCACTGACACAACATAGCACATGTTACTCATCCACAGCCACATCCGGGCCACAAACCCCTGAGTTATTTTTAGATTGACACAGTAGGGGTGATTAGTTTCTTGTCTTCTGTCAGGTGGGAGGCGTTGCAGAGATGCAACATCTGTCGGCTAAACACACATGCACACACACACACACACACACACACACACATCTCCAAAAAGAAGAGGCTCATCTATCCTGTTGTCACTGTGCCCTCCGGCCATCTGGCAAAGGGACACTATATCTCACCAACACCAATACACCCATAAATACAAACATATATTGTTTTACAAACACACAAGTCAACAATCACTAAATCTCACAGAGTTACAGAAGCTCGATAAGTAAATATAGATAGAGCACTTTCCACTGTGAAGCACTGGTAGCCCTCTGATAAGTTGACTGGTCAAACAAGCATGCACACAACACAGCGACACAGCCTCAGGTGTTCATTGATTGTGCATGTGAGCTGGCAAGGGTCAGGTTTGTTAAAAACAACACACATCCGGGGACACAAATAGATGCACACCCATTTGGGTGCACATGGGTGAACAAAACAACAGGAACTTCATATATATGAAGGTTATACCTTTCAATATAAAACCTACTGTTGGATTGTGGGATTTTTCAAAAGGTTGGTTCAGTTTCAGTGCAAAAGATTTGATCATCTTTTATGTCCGAATGCTTTCATAAATCCTTCCTTCCTTCTGCAAGAGTGACCATGCACTCACAGAGTCCCTCAGATTAATACAATAAAAAGCTAATTCTATCTTCATTATTTGATTTTCACCTGAATTTTTGCATTGTTGATTCTTTTCTCATCTGATTGTGTTTTAAAATTCAAATAAAACCTGTTTTTTATTTTCTCTTTTTCAAAATAACCTATTATTGGTGACATCCAATAATAATTATCTTTATATGCAGTCAACTCTAAGCTATAATTAATCTTCATATATAATTATAAGCTCTGCCGTTCTACCGTAGTATATTTGATGATGACGAAGTAGTATTCATTGCAGACCTATTGTAGTTTATTTCACTGAATTGAAGTGTTCCTGTTATTTTCTCCTCCCTCTGTACAGTTCAATCCAAACACACACCCACCGACAAGATGAAATGCCACTGGGACAATCTAGTCTGTCATTTCAAATAAACAGTGATTGTCGACTATGGCCAACAGCACCGAGTGCTGCTGCACAGGGAAAACAGAGCTGACACCAGAAAACAGCGTGGACATGCTGTCACTCTCTGCCACTTCCATAGACGATATATGGTTTGACAGATCAATCTGAACATTTATGAGCAACATTGGAAGCAATGGCAATCTTCATTTTTCTTCATAAAGACTGAAACCAGCACTTCTATTTGCCTCTGTTTTTTTTCTTCTGTTGGAATACTTGTGAGAAGCAGCAAAATGTCATCGCTTCACTCCACATTTTGACACGAGGGGACAAACCTCCAGAGAAATACTCTCCCATGAAACTCTAAATTTAAACAGGGATGCGTTGCTCTTGTGTAACTGCACAAATCCAAAAAGTAGGTGAGGAGAGGCTCTAACTGGGGTAAGGTTTAAGGGGTAAGGGGCTAACTTCAAGTCCCATCCAAGGCAGTGAGTGTTGTTTGTCTCTGAGGCCACCTGCACTGGCCAGCGATATCCCACAGTTTACGTTTTCAGCCGTGGAGTCTAACTGTGTTTTGATGTGAGTGTTTCTCAGTGGCCGTGCTGCTCTCCTCCTCCAGGGTCACTATCACAGCTGTTCTCACGCCAGCTGCTCAGTACATCCAGAGGAGCAAAGGGTCCGCCAATTGGCACAGCCTGACAGGACTACTCTGTGGAAGCTAAAATCTTTGTTCAGGCAGGAAGGCATTTCAAGTGTGTACAGTTACTTTTATCTTAGTTTTTTTTTTTCACTTTGAGTAGAAAAACACATAAATCATGCAGCATTCCTGGAGGACAACATGCATCTATTTCAACAGCAAACTGTTCTTGTAAACATGGATGAAAAAGTGATACTGTTCATGAGTTGCATTTCTCAACAATAACCCTTTAAGGTATTTGGTTATTTATATTGACATTTTGTTATTACTTTGCTATAAAGAAGTAAACCACTGCCACCATGCCCAAGCCGACGTCTTTATTCTATGCTCCTCTTTGTACCCGTGTCGTGGTTGTGCTGTAAATGGATACATTAGCTGCTCCTTTGTTGGGTTTCTTGTAAAGTAGCTTCCCAAAGAATGTTTACTGTCGTGTTTAACTATACTAGTTTTACCACCATTCGTTATCAGTGTCGCTAATCAACTAGGACATTAAATCTTTAGGATTACAACTTTAAACATGCTCCTCTAATACATCTACATTTAACTACATATCCTTACCATCTGACATATCTTTTTACTGCACAGTATGAATGAAAACTTGTACGTTGTGCGTTGACCACTCACCCCGCTGGTTTATCCACCCTCAGAAAGGCCTGGATGACCAAAGGAAACTCATACTTGACTATGTACAGGTAACTGGACATGGCTGTGGAAGGGAGATACAAACACACCAATGAACCACACAGACGTTTAAACAATGTCCACAGTGTAACAGTGAAAGCACCCTCCCACATAAGCATGCCCATGTTAATCCCTCGCACCGAATCACAGATACTATGAGTATTATCTCAGAAACGTCAGAGGACATTTTGAAAACGTGTGCGTGTGTAAGTGTGCGCACAGATGGCAGAGCGACCTCACCTCCGATGTTCTGCAGCGTGATGGCAATACCTGCTGCCATCTTCCCCGGGGTCCCAAAGGCCCTGTAGCCGAGCTGCTCATACGCACGAATACCTGAGCCACAAATATCAGATAAAAGCTTTTTTGTCGCACATGTTAAAACCGTACAAATGAGGTTTCTATGACTTGTTAGTAAGGTTAAGAGGTTCCATACATACCTACAATACCAGATGACTTTAGCAGTAAATGGATAGAATATGATGAGAGGACTGCCACCACTGTTAGAAGTACCCTGAAACAGACGTACAACAACAGATTACCGATAGTTCTTTTACCAGAAAGTATCTCCACGTTTTAATCTCAGTTTTCAAAGATACATTTTTTCGCTGTGCGTTGCCCTGTCGGCTATTTACACAGCTGCAGCATAAGCATGCATTTTCTGGATGGCGGTACATAGGTTGTGTTGGAAGAGCAGACTTCCTGTGGTTCTTCTTTAACCTCGACTGTTACTCCATCTGATCCAAGGAGGTTGCTCTGTCAGCCCCTCTGCCCTCTGCCGTGGTAAGTAATCACACACACACACACGCACCAGATGGACAGTTTCAAAAGAGCCGTTTCCAATGCATTGCTGAGATTGACAGAATGAGGAAAATCCTTTTGTAAACATTAATCTTCTCCTCTTTGTTCCTCAGCAGCGGAATAACCCTCTTCGGTCACAACTACAGTTATTCCATTTTCATTCTCCTCAAGAGGGGCGGCATTCACAATCCACGTCTCTCCGCTGACTCATATTCTCTGTTTTTACATGTAACTCCTGCTTCAGTGAAGAACAGCTATTTTTTCTATATCTACCTCTATCCTTGGTTCCTGGAATAATTGAAATAAACTCCAATACCTCATTCATATATAATATATCATTCTCTACTCATTAAAATCTGTGAAAATTTCTAGCCATCACCCAGGTCTAATAATAACATACCCAACCATCCGGAGTGGCCTGAGCTAAGAAAACCTGAGGTCAGATACATTCAGAGAGCTCATAACTTAGCCTAAACTGCAGTTTATGCTTCCTTCTTAAACATAAATATAGCACAACACATACTGAAGATTTATTCACTGAAAATGTAAAAAATATAACATTTCTGGAGTGGCTTGACAATTTTGACAAAAGCCTCACAGGGTGATTTGTGACATTATTATTTAGGACATGATATTTTATCAAATTAACTTCAACACTTTAAGGATAGGACTTCCTGATTTAAATCAATATCTCATATTTGTTTCCATTTTATGAAGCAAAGTTCATGTATGGCTGCGTTAAAATGTACTATTTCTGTATTTAAATGATTATACTGGAACTCAAAACATATTTATGACATAACCTGCTCCTCGCACACTGTCACTGGCTACACACCTCTTCCCAAAGGTTGATGCCTGGCAAAATAAGAAAATACAGGCAGAGGGCACGGCCTCTTCACACATTTCTCATAGGCCATATGTTGTATTTGAGAGAGATTATGTTTTTATGAATCTTTAGTTGTTGTTTTTTTTATTTCAGGAAAACCTACTCTTTCTGCCTTTTAAAATGAGCATTTTCTAATATTAATGAAAAACAAAACAACAGTGGGAAAAGAAGCTTTATCTATTTTTTTTACTGGCTTGCAAGGATGCTTACATGAAGAAGTTTTGTGAATGGGTCCCTGATCTACTAACTTTCCCTGACCCAGTCCATCTCACTCCAACTATTTTCTATTTTCTTCCTCTTTTTTGTTACTCTTGGCAACGTTAACTTTCTCTCTAACACACACACACACACACACACACACACACACACTCATTCCATTCCTCTCTCCTTTTGGAAAAGCCAGACAGCACGTCTTTCATCCCGACTTGAACTCTGGGCCAGTTGTTTGGCTTTTTTTTTTTCTCAGGCTATTTGAAAGAATGCTGGGTTGACTTGCGGTGGAGGATTTAGTCAGTCGAGTGGCAGTGGGAGGACAGATCTGCTGACAGTCAGACAGACTGACACACTTGGGTCACTATAGCTCTGCTCACAGCCTTCCAGCATGCATTCCTACCCAGGCCGGGGCCACTGACCCGCTGAAGCCTCTGCACCCGCCAACAAAAATCTGTGTGATATGAAACATCGGGCCACAAATGGAAACAGAAACAAACGACATTCCCAAACACACACTGGATATAATGAAAGTGCTAGTGCATTCATTAAGTTTAAGATTCAAATTGTGGCTTTCGTTATGATCTGAAAAACGGTCTAATCCTAACAATAAGCAAACAACACCACTTCTGTTGTTCTGTGTTTGGAGAATACACTCATAGTTATAGTTATCAGTCAATAGGCATAAACAACTACATACACTTGCATAAACGAGTGACCAGTGAACTGATGCATCTTGCCTAATATTAATGTGCAGATTGAAGTAACCTTCTGCAACCCAGTCAGCGGAGTGGTTGAGGACAACCTATATAACAAAAATACTCTGCAACAGCCCTATTTTTTGCAATTGCCATTTGTTGGACAAACAGCTGCTCCATGTGTGGGCCTTCTGTTCTCTTCATGAGCAATGGCATTGTATGG
>JAOXYL010000100.1:14868128-14882322 GCA_028564955.1 Terapon puta | reverse complement strand
TTAAATGCCTGGCTTTGTGTGTGTGTGTGTGTGTGTGTGTGTGTGTGTGTGTGTGTGTGTGTGTGTGTGTGTGTGTGAGCGTGTGTGTGTGTGGTTTATGTAATGAGTAATCTCAAATTGTAATACTGCCTCCTCTCTCACTACTTGATGACAGTATCATAGGCCTCTGGTCATATGAGCTTTCTTAAGTGAGTCTCCTCTGTAATTTTCAAAGACTCTTAATTTGCTGAAGTGCATGTGGACAATCACTGAGTGTTTTCACTCTTTATTTTTACAAAAACAGCTTAGTCACTGCAATGACAGTGGAGCTAAAATGTTCCTTATTATGCAATCAAGAAAACTGAAAAACTTTTCTTTAAATGAAATTTCCATTTAAAAAAATGAAAACTCACAGAACTGAAGGATTTTTTTCACAGTACTATACAATAGCTACCAAACTGTCTAGCCTGTTTGTTTTTTATTATTGTTGCTGTCCTGGAAAAATGACAGACAGCATCTAAACCCAATACCTCATCTGCCCTTTCTGTCCATGAACAGGAAGAGATTTCATGCAGATTAAGAGATTACACATGCCCACAATTTCACTGATGAGCAGCTAATAGATCTATCAGAGACCATTTTATTGTAAAACAGTCAGCTGAGACTTGGGTCCTCTGACAGTCAGGATGACGGAGTAGATCAGATTAGGGCCCATCTCGCTCAAGCAGGAAATCAGGATCAAACGGCTCAGGTCCACATACACACTCTTGCTCCCGTATAAAAATAGCTGCAGAGGAGTCAACAGCCTTGTTGTAACCCCACGTCATGTCACATTCAAAGCTGTGTTTAAGTGCTGCTGCATGTGCCACTGAATGCAGCAGCTGGCTGAAATAAGCAGTAAACAATCAGCAAACACATCCAGCAACCATCTGTCTGTATTCTGGTTCTTCACACGAGGGTGAACATTCACACACCCACACACACACATACACACAAACACACAAACACACACACACAAGACATATGTGGTTATAATTATAAAATAATTATTTTAAAAAAGTGCAGTTGTAGAACAAATGAAACATCCCAAACAGCTATGAGAACAATGTGTAACTGAGACCAGTGTAGCACTACACCTACTGCAGAACCAAGATATTGCAAAATGAGAGACCTTATGTATTTCAATAAAACAAGAAGATAAAAAAGTCACTAAGTTGTTAATAAAAGCTTTTAATCATAAAAAAAGCATGTGTTAAAAAACAGTTACAAATGTCTGGATCAATTTTGGATGAAATTCCCAAATGTGGTTTTGTTGCCTTGTGCTTCAACAACTCTTTTTTTTGCTATGCCTGGCTCCTTTGACACAGCACTGGTAGCTGAGGCTCATGGGTAGTGTAGTATTTAGAGCCATTTCTCAAACTAAAGCTATGGCCGTGACATTAACCTGTGGGTATGGCTAAATCATCCAGGGGGTGTTGGCATGTTGAAGAACATTAAAGATGTCATTTCAGGCTCTGCAGACCAACACAAGTGTTTTCAGTCATTCTCGCCAATTACACCTTTTTGAGGTGGACAGAGCTATGTTGCAAATTAGGTGAGATTACTGAATTCCATATGCAAGTAATGATAAAAGGTGATGGCCAAGGGATTTAAGAGCAGACCAAGAACCTGGATACTGGTCTTCATCTCTCTCCTATTACTTCCTATCATCCTGTATAATTTGTCCTACCCAACAAACTTGCACAGGAGTCTGGTCAACCAAAATACACACACACACACACACATATATATATATATATATATATATATATATATATATATATATACATATATATAAAATAAATTGCGGTCATGATATTTCCAACAAAATGAGAAGAATTCATTAGACACAACTTGACTGGTGGTACTCTGCTTCCCTTTTCTTACAGTGCCATATCACTCTCTCTCTCTCTCTCTCTCTCTCTCTCTCTCTCTCTGTCTCTCTGCCCAAAGTACCACTGTGATTAGCCAGCAGGGAGAATAGGAGATTAACTTCTGACTAAGAGATTTGTATGTCAGCTTCTGAGATGCTCCTCATCTTCAGGGTCCCTATAAGCTGTGAGATACCCACGTCAGAGTTTATAAAATGATGCAGGATGCGCTTAGCTTAGTGTATTTAAATATCCGTTTTTTAATATCCGTTATAAGGTGTAACGTATTATCACATAGCAAGTCAAGTGTTTCAGACAGTCTCTCTAATCTGGATTATTCTGTGTGATAAAAGACGTGAAAAAATTGCAATAATTTGCTCTCCAATCTCCTTTATGATAAAACTATGGATGGATGCTGACGTGTGCAAGAACTGTATGGACTAGTGAATTTCATGGCACGCTGTTAATAAAACAGCTATCTGGGTTCACACACACACACACACACACACACACACACACACACAGCCTCATGCTTCTATTAATGACATTCTGAAGAGATCTGCAGGAGCCTGACTGCTACTGCTTATTTGAGACCTGAACATGACCCAACACCCAAAGCTGTATTTTAGTCCATTTCATCCGCTTGCAAGACTAATGCAATGCATTAGCTATACCCTGTGTCTTTCCCTCTTCTCACTGGACATTGTGTAACTGCTTGCAACCCGTGGCACACATGACTGCAAATGATTAACACAGTCAGAGAAAGAAAGATAGATAATTCTTTACATATTACATTTGGAAATTACCATAGACCAGGGGTGGGCAATTAATTTTACATGGATCGATATGAGAAACCTGAACTGTGTTGGAGGGCTGAACCAATGATAACTTGATTAATTCTGCTCAATATTAATGTTCTCCCATTGTAAGCAGTAAATTACATATTTTGATTAATAACCTACTGGTAATCAGAAGGATATTCTATAAATATCTATATAAATATATGAAAATGCAGTGTAGGTCAATGAGGAAAATGTAGAAGTAAACTGTAAATGCAAAAATAAAACAGAAAAAAACAAAAACAATCATTATATCAGTGTTTTATTTAATTTTTTATCAATTCTTAGTCAGTGATCTGATCATCTGACGACGCAAAAATGTAATTTTATGCTCAAGGTTTATTTCTGTCACTTTATCTTATCTTCATCAGGCAAATTCTTGTATTTTTCTTCGTGTTTGGTCACACTGTGGCGATTCAAATTGTAATCACTGAACATAGCGACCTGCATACTACAAACTAAGCAAACGGCTTTACCTTTGACTTCTGTAAGGAAATATTGAGCAGTTCATGTCTTGTTGAAAATGCAGCATTTGGTCTCAACATTTCTTTTTTTGGCATGAGCGGAAATTTTTAGGGACAGCTGGTCAGTATCACCTGTAGCTGTTCACCTATGCATGCACAAAATGCCACACTTTCCAAAATAAAAGCAACACAGTTGTATTGTGTGCACAACAGATACACTTTTCCATTATGTTCTAATTTATGATTAACCTCACTTGGGCCAGACAAGAACACCCAAAGGGCCAGATGTGGCCCTCGGGCTGTAAGATGCCCAGGTCTGCCGTAGACAAATCTTTAGTTTTACACAAACAAAAGCTTTCCACCACAAAATGGCTCAAATCTCACCCAAAACGTTGTTATTACCCATTTAATTCAGGCCAGGTATTAGAACTCTAATGGCAAAATCAACTCCAACACCATTTTTGTTTTACATAATACTTCCCTCTTAATACTTAAGACTGATTTTGGACGATCATTTGATTGAGTAGTTTTGTACCTTTGTGAAACCCAATAGTCTGCTGTTTTGTCTCCTGAATGCCATGCTGTCACTCATGAGTGACAAGGGTCTTGCAAAAGGGAACTGGGCCCAGGAAGTGGGGGGGCATAAAATAGTTTTTAGTGTCTCGTGGCACGCCTGTGTGGGTGCACCAGCCTGGTGACTCACTGAAAATGTGATTTATTTATAGAATCACAGAATACTTTCTGTCACTCTGGCTCAATTCTCATGCCGGACACCCCGCAGACAGAGAGAGACAGTAGAGAAGCAACGTAACCTCGCACACAGGTCCAGAGACTTTAAAACAGTGCACGTAACACAGGAGATGGCCTGGGGATAGCAGTCATAAGAAACTAAACAAGAGGGAAGCTGTAAGATGTAGAACTGAAGTAATCAATATGATGTTGATGGTTGATTTACATACATGAATGTTCAGCGCACTGAGCTATGCTTAAATACCTGCTTGGAATGTAATTAGCATTTCATTTGCTCAATGAGACCAAGTTGCTAGTCTCTAATTACACAGTAAGAAACTGGGGCTTTTTTAATGGAAGTTTCATTTGATTCAAGCAACTGGAGTCATTAAACAAGTTTCCAACTAAATGGAAAAAAGATTAAATGACAGTAAAACACATTCAATAAAAAATGCAATTTATGACAAGTGCTTGAACAGTGTGCTGATACAAATGGGGAAACTGGTTCATAGGATGTTCAGATCTGTTGTAGACATTAATATGACTGATGTTTATCAACGATTTATTCGCTGCTATGCAATCAAAAATATATTAATTTATTAACACATGTATTTATTTGTTTATCTGGTTACCCCTTACCCCTTACTGTATATATTTATATATTTATGTCTTTTGTATATATTTATGTATTCTGTATATATTTATGTCTTTTGTATATTCTATCTTGTATATGATGTGCCTTTTCCTATTTTTACTAATTACAGCTGGGAGTCACCAATCCAAATTTTGCTATGGGAAAACATAATGACAATAAATGAAAACTAACTGTGTTCATCAGAAACTGTAATCAAGCAGACTTAATCCTGTTATTATCAAAATCCTCCATTAAACAAATCTGCATTCACTTTTAAGATGATAATAAAACTGCAGTTTTGGGTTGCCATGCCTGTTTGATGTGTAGTAAAACACAAGATATTTGTCCATGTGCAGAGTATACCTATAAATAGTAATTAGAGCATGGTAAATCTCAGTCATTTTTTTAAAATTAGAAATTTTAGATTAGAAACTTGGGCATTGTGGTGCGATTTCAGATAAGACATAAAACCAGTTAAGTGTGTCCAAATAGAAACAGAGACAGCCAATCAAAATAGAGAAATGAGAAGCAATTCAAGCTGTCACTAGGGTGGATATTAATACCATTTTCAGAAAAGATGCTCTAGAGGTGACGAGCGGTACAGTCCTACATTGGTTCCAATAAAGTACTGTGTATGTAGAACAAATTATTCACTTGAGTTGAATGTGATCTAAGCCCTGTGGCTGCCTGGCTCATAAACTGTCTGCATCACCTCCATGCAGAACATCGTGACACTGTGCTACAGCTGTTTCAAAGGCATATTATTGACAACATTGCACTGCTTCAGTTTAAACAAATAAATCATTAAAGACTGCAAAAGAACATTAATTTACAATGTGACAAACAGTAGACTTAGTTGGGGTAGAAAGAAATGTCAGTGCTAAGACAAGTTTGATTTTCATACATGTAATAATACATCATGAATACATTTATTATCCGTATGTTCATTGTCATTTGAGAAACAGGACGAATGTATGGAAAGGCTCTGAATGAATTACATGATTTAGCAAAGCAGCAGTTTGGATGGATGTAACTGCATTTTGTGTTTTCTTATAAATACAAAAACATAGCATTACGCATGAAACATATTATATTCATTTTATCTGAATAAATTAAGTAAGTGCTGCTTTGAACAGTAAAACAATACTGACACGGTAATCCCACTCTTCAAAACAAGATGCTTCAGTATAGACATATAAATATAAATCATAAATATCACAGTTGAAAAATGAATGTACTAAAATTTTCAATCAGTTAGCAGCTGACGTATACACCAATATCAATGAGCTAAGATGAGGCAATTTAGGTCAGCCTGACCAATTTATCCTGCAACATAATCCACCTCCATGCTACTGACCTTTATATTCTGTATATTTCAAACAATTGTCTCTAGTACATCATTAAATACAGTACTATTGGAGTATTTAGCTCTGTTATGGGGAGTGTTTAGACTATGCTAAACATGGAAATCAAATGAAAATGTAAATGAAAAGTTTTTTTTTTTACTTTGCTGGGTTACAAATAAGATGGAAATCATTCATGTTTTGTCTCACTGTCAATAATGCAATTCCAGTTAAGCCAAAGCCACTAAGAGGTCACATAACTCGAACACAGAACCTTTCCTGGATGCTGTGTTTATAATACGCTGCTAAGCAACATGTTCAGGTGAAATACTTCACAATAACCATGAATCTGGACTTTGGACAGACCTGTAAAATCTGGATTTGAGCAATCACTGTTCATTGGTCAATAACCAACAATTATTTTAATCTACAATGAATCTGCCCTTACAATGAATCCCTTAAAATATGTAGGACAATGTACTACCGAGTAGTGAATAATTCCCACATTTGAGAACCTGAGAGTGTTTCTTTTAAAAATCACTTAAACAATTACTTATCAAAATAAATGCAAGTTCAAATCCTTTCATCAGTTAATCAACAAATGATTGTAGCTCTACTTGTTAACCTAACAGCTGTGGTTATAAATAAATTTATATAAAGAACACAGGATTTATAACGAAACTATATGTCACTTACTTATTAGTTAGAACAACAGGCCTGCGTGCAATCAGCCAACCATCCAGACAGTCCTCCCTCAAAGCCTGTTCAATGCCAGCTCTGTCTTCTCTCAATCATGTGCCCTAAAACAAAGCACCATCCTCTCCTGGCATTTGCCACCCGTCTCACTTCTGTTTCCTCCTCATCACATGGGAAGAGAGCAAAAGAAAGAGAGTGCATCAAGGGGGCGAATGCATTCATTCAGCTGGAAGTCCAACTCACGCAGTGTGTGACCACCGTGGTGGATGTTCTGTACAGCTGACTGCGTCACATGCCACAGCACCACAGAAGTCCAAATCTCAATTCACTGACAGAGGTCCAGAGCACACCAGGCACCCACTGTAAGCTGATCAATGTAAGGCTTAGGTAATAAATCCCTTATAGAACTAAAAATTGTACAATAAGCCAAACAACAGATCATGAGAAAAAGGTATCGCTCTGGCTGAGGCTCAGAAGTGTTCAGACTTTGGGGTGTGTAAGGTGGGCCAAGAGGAAGACGTTTGTATTGTCCTTATGAAATGTCTTGACAATGGTAATTCAGTGAGACCTCCGAGAATCAAAAGAAACTCATGCCAACCTGTACTCTGACTTCCTTCTGAGGAGTGCAAGTGAACCCTGTGGCAGTGGCTCACAAAGTTGAAGTCAGGGATAAGGAGAAAATCGTTATCTAAACCAAATTATATTTACCTCTAAAAGTTTTAGTAGTGCTTGTTTGCCTTGCTCATGACTGTGTAGCATTATCTACTCAACTCATGGACCCTTTGAGGAACAACTGCAGAATTGATATCAAATATGGTACTATTTCTCACTTTGATAAAACAATGCATGTATGTTTTTCAGGCAGTATGGAGCCACATTAGGAAGCTGTTGCCATAAGACATGGATTCTCCTGATTAAAGTTAATCTAACCAATAGGCCAGCATTTATCCGTTGAGTTATGACCTAATGCAAGCTGCAATCCATTTATATCTTCCTTCACTGTGTCCTCAGATACCACAACTCTTTCATAAATCAGTTGTCTATGATATGTATTTTTAATTGTTTTCCTTATTTAAATAACAGCTGGCGCCAATTAGTTTGATACACAACCTCAGCTTACTGATAAAGCTATGAGTTGGTTATGAAATACATATAAGAATGACTATACACACAGTAAATGTGCACTCCAAGCACAACATAATCACACTTGGCTTATATATTCTATTCCATTTCTTTCAGTCTTAAAACTAAGCAAATACAACATTGCCTTTTACTATCCGGAGAAAGGAAAGAGTTAAGAAAATGCTTCTGTTTGTCTTTTAAAAGAAGGGAATCAAATTCCTTTAAAACCTCAAGGCCAGACAGAAGCTCATGTCCTTTCATAGTTTAATAACACTGACAAAGTCGCAGCAGGGTGTTTCTTTCTTCTCACAGTGAACTACACTGCTTTTTAAGACCGAACAATCCCTTAATGTTTTCTTTTCATTCCTGCAAAGGTAAACCAATTCTAGTGCAGGATAGGACATAGTTCACATAGACACAAAGCTTTGATTAGATTCAATAGTAAGTTAGGATCCCTGTATCTATGTCACATCCAATATTGAAAAAAAGAAGAGGTAAAAAGGAGTCATAAACATTTTTCATCCACTAATCTGCGACTGAAAGAGAACAAAGAATACCAAGAAGACTATCGATAAAGAACCGTTTGTTGTGGGGCCATGAACTTTGTTGCATAGCACTCCTCACTCTTTCCCACTGTTTCTTTATCAATCAGTTCATTTGTAAACTATCTGAAAGGCCATTTTTTCATACTGTCTTTTCATTCTTCACTCTAGTATTTCTCTTTTTCTTTTATATTTGTACATGTGCATGACAACACACATCTTCCTATGCCTTCATACATCCACAAGGATACAGTAAAACAATCTATAATACACAAACACTCAAAAGCTCAGCATGCCTTGGATTCCGGCTGAGGCTGGATCTGTCCGCTCACACTGTGATTTCATTCTGGGATGGGGTAGGAGATAGGCGGCACATGGGGCTGTGACATGCAAAGAGAGGAGTCAGTCAGCAGAGGCCAACTAGCCAGACACGAGCTCTGGCCAGCGCTGGCCACTCAAGTCCCGCTGTCGCAGCATCACCTTCTGCACACAAGCCCTTGAGGTGACTCATCCCGGAGGAGTGGGTGACTTGGGACCAGTGCCAGCTGCAACTAATTCCAGAAACTGCACTATTGTTATAATGTTATCCTGTCTGTGTCCCATACCCTAGCTAGAAAAATGTAATTATATGCATGCACACAGACTTTTTGATAAATCTGGTTAAGAGTGCATGTGCTCGAAAATGTAGTCAATACACAGATTGCATTAAGTCAGATAAAAGTATGTGTAAGTGCTTAAATGCAAAATCAAGTCTACATAGATGTATATATTAGTATATGATGTACTGTATAATATGATGTGAAAGCTGATTTGCCCCCTATCTAGTTGGTCTTGGCATTTCATCAAAAGCCAGGATATGTCTCTCAGACTAGGCAAGATCACCACACCAGATGGCACCTGTCGCCAAGCTGTGACGTGGTTTGAGACAGCTGTGGATGCTCTGCCAGCATGACTTAAAAGTATGACAGGGCAATCCAAAAATGAACATTTAAACTGTGCAATGCTTTTTGAAGTAGTCTGGCTTTGCAAAAACTCAGTCACTCAAACATGCTTTACTGAAAAGTCGTTCCTGCTCCAGATCACTATGCATGTTGAAAACATAGACAAGTGTTTAGTGTGGAGTTTGTCTGGGCTAAATGTGTGAAATAAAAAAGGAAAATGATACTAAGAAGCTCCGGTTCACTGAGTAGTGTCTGTGAAACCACATGGTCATGATGGAGCCTCCAGCAGGTCCCTCCAGTGCCAGAGGTTGATCTCACTAAGCTACTCCACTTGGTCACGGTGGAGTGAGGGTGACACTGGGATAACTGTTTTAATCAGAGGTTTTTCACTGTAAACGCTCATCCTCTGGGTGAGTAAACATTTATCTGATTGTGCACCAAATCATTTCTGCAGATCCCCAGATAAGCCCCAAGGAGGAATTGCCTTACAAAAAGGGGTCTTTGTGGTCCAAAGGGAAGCTCTGACTCTTCTACGTTGCACAGCTTTACATGAAGATCAAACAGAATATTTGTAATGTCACCTCTCTCTGATTATCTGGCATCTGAAGACCTTGTGTGTCGCTTGAACGAAACCACCTGACAGCCCTGTATCTCTGCTTGACTTTGCATTTAATTACAGTCTGGCAAATGTCAACACTCTGACTTAATCGGTAGGCTGATGCTGCACTCACATGCACAAAAGGCGCTCTTACTATAGTGCACTAAAATACCTGGGTCCCCACATCGGTCAAAAACATGTTCCCCTGCAAGTTTAAATACGTTGTGGGCACTACACGTTAACGATGGATCGCTCGGCAGCCCTACCAGAGAAGTGCCAGCGTCCTCCTCCAACTCTAAATATCTCCACACAGATCTTCTTGCCTCCGCTCGCCGCTCGGCTCAGCCTCGACCCTCGGCGTGTCTCGTCCTGCCTCCGTGCCTCTGCGCCCGTCTCGTCTGCCCTCCGAGCGGCGTTAGTGTCATGTGTCTCCCACCAAAACACTCCTTGTAATCTTCTCAAAAGTGGGACGTGAAGAGCGCCCGGGTTCCGCCTACCGCACGCACGGCAGCGATTCCAATCAAATCATTGTATCGCGCGCGCGTGTGTGTGGAAATGTGTGTGTCGTGAAGCCAGCGTGCAGAGTCCCCCCCCCCCCCCTCTCTCTGTCATCCCCTATTTGGCACGCGCCTTTTTGATCGTCTCGAAATGATGCTCCGCGTTAGGGTGATCCCATCGGTCGGTCGTGTCCGTCGCTTTTGACATGTGATTTCACAAGGTGGTGGTGGTGGTGTTGGTGATGGGGGGTGGGGGGCATTTCACCGCTGGCTCATTTCTCCTTGAGCGCGCATCACGAGACAATGAGTGACCGCGAGGAGACCGCACACGCACGCACACATACCACGCACATATCTCAGCTCCATCCTTACTAAGCTTCAGAAATATAACTCACCTGGGCCTTTAAGGGATCCGATTGTGATGTCTTCCTTTGACGCGCAGTCAACAACGTAAACAGCTGCCTGAGCCATGTGCCACTGAAGCCCACTGTTGCTTACGCACATAGGATACGCACGCTCCATTTCTAGGTCACCGGCGGTAGCGCGTTTTGATGTCACACCGCTCCGGGGATCGTCTCTTTTTTCTCTCGTTCTCTCTGCCCTGGCTCATGTTCACAGAGGAAGACACACACCTGCAGTCAAATTAGACCAGGTCCCCTCACCCTGTGGCCTCCTAACTGCGTTCATGCGGTGGTGGTGGTGGAAGGTGGGAGGACATGGAACCACATCTTTTTTTCTTTTATTTTTCCATTGAAGACTTACCAATGTATTAATCAGTCAACCTGCATCATGCAAAAACACTCATACGCACTTACCTGTACTTGCAAATCGTGCATCAGTCATAGTGAGCTGAGACGTTTGTACATTTTCTCCCACCAACACCACGTTTCCTTTGTGGCTGTTAAGGCAAACCTGACCTTGTGGAAAGCAGAGGACATTTAATCCCCGAGGCACATAGGTTCAGCATCTCCTCTGAGACTGACACAGTGTGTGTGTGGGGGGGGGGCTACCTGGAGAGGAGGAACGCCAGAGAAGAAAGTGGCTGGTGCGTCCCTGGGGTCAGCAGGGGAGCTCAACAGATGTATGCTATAGTTCAAAGACAGGGGTCTCAGGCACGTGAAGGCATGTGCCTTCACGTTCAGAGCACTGTCCTCTGGTTCCTCCTGTTCCTATTCACAAATAACACATCGGTGTGCTAATTTTAGCGCTGACGACTAATGAGGAGGAGAGGGTAAATGCAAAGGACATCTGGCAACTGGTTCTGGAGGCACAGCACTCTCACTCAGCTGCGTGAACTCTCCCGGTCGGTTCCTCATGTGATGGTGTGCACGCTGTCTCACCTTGCCTCACCTATCTGTCAGTTTAAAAGGTGATGCATGCACGCTGCTCCAGAGGATTTTCTGACTTGCCAAAGGCAGTGCACACCAAGATGTAACCATAGAAACTGGGTGTAGCAAAGGTCTGCAACACAAGTCAAATGACCACAGACACTGACATGCTACAGTACTCCAAAGCCTTGCAAACTGAGCAATTGCCCGTTTAATTATGAGCCAGTTCATTCAAGTAACTCCGCTGAAATGGATGAGACATTGCACAAAATTCTTCCTCCAGATAGTTTGTTTGGTTGTTCTAATGTCATTCAAATACATAACATATGCACAAAACACAGACACATAAAAAGACTACAGCAATATGAGGAGCTCTGTGAGGTTTTGAAACACATAAAGTCGCAATGCTAACATGCTCAAAATGACAAAGCCAGTGTGTTTATGTTTAGCAGGCATACTAGTAACTGTGTTACCATCTTACTAACATTTGCTAAACATAAAGTATAGCTGAGTCTGATAGGAATTAATTAATGAATTAGCCAGGTCATTAATTTGACTTGATGATGTTGGGTCAAAAGGTTGTTATTATACAACATATTACAATCAATCTTATGGGGACCATGAAAATCTACACAGATAGCATGCACAAGCCACCCAATAGTCTCTGAGTTACTTTGGTCTGGACTGAAATGATGGGCTGGCCCACTGACCACCTGAGAAACACTGCTGTCCCTAAAATTATGCTGTTTTTATTTTGGACATTTAAGAAAACCCCCACCCTCTGGAACTTAGAGCTAGAGTTTTGAATTATGTAATATATTTATATAATAATATCACTATTCAATGCCAGTTTTACATTATTCATGTACATATATTAGTTCTAATTCTAACAGTATATTCCTTTATCTTTTACACCACAATCTTTTCATCCCACAATAGTTCAGTCACATTTGTACAAATTGCCACACAGACTGTTGAACCTAACACACTACATCTACACAGCATTACAGCCTTCTCACCAGCCTCGAATGGATTTATGAAAACAATGGGAGCGTGTGACTTCTGGGAGGTCAGGCAAACCTGCATAACAATATAGGGGCTTAAAACTCTGCTAACTTTGGATGAATGCATAAGTGGATTTAGACTTTTCCAAAGCAGGTCTGGAAAAAGAAAACTACTCTATTAGTTTTAATAAATGAAAATACTCTCCTTATTATTTGCACCCAGACAAAAACAACAAACTATCTAATCTTCACTTGATTGCCATCAGCATCAAGTTTAAAACTATCTTTATCTTTAAAATGAGGTTCTTTTCCAAGGTTGATTTGTGGCAACCTGCTCATCCTCCACAGCTCCACAGCCCCTGTCATGTACACAATTAGGAGAAACAGAAAGAAAAGATCTCATCACAGACCACTAAACCTTTTCAGTTTATTTTGCTGAGCCCTGCTGGAAGATGCTGCAATCATCCTCAATTAAGGTCAGTCTCCTGGTGCATTCATCATTTGGGAAAGAGATGCCAGTCACTGTGTGATTATCCAGAGCAACAAGGCCCACTCATGGATGAGCAAGAAATAGCCATCCTGTGGAAATCAAGTAGTTATGCAATTACCTGGGAGCTGGTCTCAGTGAGATGGAGCTTTATGTGGGACTATAGGCAGCCTGCTGAAGGATTATCAACGCCTTGTGAATCGAGCGTGGCGGTGACTCATATCCATGCTGTGTGAACATCAGCTAACACTGATGACACTTGACGTGGTGCCTGGGGGGGCTACAGGCATGAGTCAGTTTGGAGGTGTTAAGGAAAATTACATGCCCTCTCAGCTGATCTGGTTTGTTTATATGAATAAAATCAGTAAATCAGGAGAAGGAGAAGAATGCGATCCATATGAAATAGTCAACATTTTGTACATACTTTTTATTTTGGCAATATTAGCACCGGTTTCATTCTTCTCTCACTTTTTTTATTACTTCTATTACTTTAAATATTTCTTTGGTGAGTGATGCAGATTTTGTCCTTAATAAGTATTTAAATTGAGCACACTTTCCGCCAGCACTTTTCATACAGATAACAAATGTTTAAGAAATGAACTGAGGCCTCATATTCTTTTGAATTACAACGTATTTACTTTTTCCTCCACGCCGATAATTGTTGAAGTTGAAAATTATGTAATGATTTTTTAAAAAAATAATAAGTGGATAATAAGATGGATCCCTTGACATGTGAACTGTTTTAATGAATTAAAATCACCACTTAAAAAATCCATTTTAAATAGCAGAGGATTGTTCAATTTGAAATACGGTAGCAGCAGGTAACAGGACACTTTAGTTAAAGAAATGGCACATTGTCAGCAACTATAAATGTTACATAATAGCACAGCTAGCTGGAGTAATCAAGGAGTTTCTGAAGCATTTATCAAGAGGAGACATCTGTCATACTGGGGGACTGCTGTTTGTTATTCTCTCCAGACTTCAATCATCTGAGAAAGTTTTTACAGAAGAAGTTCACAAAGTGTCCCCTCTCCTACACACATAAACACATCTTTGGGCCACCTGCCCATGCTCCTTTTTT
>JAOXYL010000100.1:14845202-14861749 GCA_028564955.1 Terapon puta | reverse complement strand
CCTAGTACTAGAATACGTACCTTTTTCTCAAAAACAGAGAAACCTGCATCGGCAGCTCCAGACCCTTTTCTGTCTTCCTCCTTGGATGGTCCTAATCCTTGGAAACTGCTCTTAAAACTTTCTTTCTGCTTATTTAAGGTTTTTGCCCAACGCTCCATGTCTTTTGCAATCTGCAATTGACATTAACAGTCAGTGCAGATATGACTTAATGATATGACGCCATACAGAAAAAAAGAAGCAGCATTTACCTGTTGTGCAGACTTGTTTTGGGACTTATCTTTTTTCTCTTTGGGCTCTTTGGACACTTGGTCTGTGCTTGGTTCGGATTCAGCCGGTACAGGGATGTATGTCTGCTTCTCACTGTCCCAGTAGAGGTACTGCTGAGTCTCGGCGTTATAGAAGTACTATTGATGACAAAGAAAAGCTGTGGTAATCTGTTTTGGGTGTTGATCCTGCACCTATAGTGAGACCACAGGATACATACTTGGCTGCTGGGATCATAGTACAGGCCAGCCTGCGGATCGTAATAGTACCCTGAGGCCTCGTCATACTGGTACGTGGAGGTGTCAGGAGAAGCTACAGATACAAAGAGAGGCACATATGGAACAAAACATGCTTTATAAAATCACATAAAACTGATCTTTGCTTGATTTTTTTCCCATTTGCATACAGGCGGACTGTTGCAGCCAACTAATCTCACCTGTTGTGTTAGCAGTCTGGGCGACACAGACAGTAGTTGTAACAGTGGAAGTTGCTGGTGTTTCCGGCGATGCTGTGCAAACACCAGCAGTCTGTTGGGCTGCATCAGCGGGCCCCACTAGTTGATGAGTGAGCTGAGAGTGATGAAAAAAAAAACAACTTAGTTAAATTTTGCATCCTTCACACAACACCAAAGCAGCAAGCTATGAATTAGTCATTGTGTTTGCAGTGGTAAAGATGTTGATACACTGTCTACCTGTATTGCAGGCTGGCCGATAATGATAGGCTGGTAAAGTTGAGCTGCCTGAGATATGATTACACCCGCGGCTGCAGGGATCAACGCCTTCATTTCTGGAGCAGCTAAAGACAGTTGGCATTGACAAAATAAGAAATCTCAGCCTTAGTATGGATCAGTCAAAATATCTCAGAGTGACCGACGCCTTTCATTACCTCCAAGCAATCCATCTCCATTGACAGGAGTCAATCCTTTAGGCTGCTGTGGCCATACTTGATAATTCTGTCCCTGTTTTGGAGGAGAAAATCGTTTGTGTTTCGCTCACTGAACATCCCTGTTGAAGTTACTGTCACAATAAATAAAGTGTACTGTGATCTAACCTGTGTCTGGTGTACACAGCCCTCTGGATGAGTAACGTAGTCAGAGGTGGTACCTGAACTTTGCTTTAACTACAAGGAAAAACAGGGATGGGACCAAAGTCAGTAACAATATACAAGAGCCCCAATTCAACTCATAACCAATAAATGATACAATACGGAAAAAGAAATTCCACATTTTCATAAACAATGCAGCACACATTTTAAATAACAAAGAATTGATTTAGTTTAGTTTTAGAATGTCTGACTAACAGCAGCATTTCTTAAATGCACCGTCAGTCTAGATAAATCACAGTAAAACACAAATACATCTGCACACAAAAAACAGTATAATCCTTTAGAGAAATCACTAAAATGCTTTCTCCCCCAGTGGTTACATTTTTTTCCACACCTTTATATTCAAGACATATTTTAGAAATTCAGACCACAAATGCTGTTTGCCTTACTTTAATGTCATATCACTCAAGGAAAAGTGTAGAAAATTTAAATGACTTAGAAATACAAAACAGCACTAGTAAGACTCTTATACCTGGCTGGATGACCACTGAGCAGCAGCAATGGCGGTGCTGGCAGCAGAGAGAGCGCTGGCTCTGGTCCCATCAGGCTGTGCTGAGTCTCTGAAAAGAACACAGAGTGAATAAGCTGAACCTTCATTTTGCAAAGCAAGGAGGAGGAAAATTAATCTTTACTTGCCTAAACTAAATTTGCATTTGAATACTGAACTCCGTGTGCAGGACTCTCCAGCAAAATGTGAAAATGAATGTAAATTTCAAAACAGGTGAATCAATTTCATCTCAGTTTTGGTACACTACAAAACAAATTCATAAAAATAATTACACTATGCGGGACTGAAACTTCCACCAAAAGAGCCTCTATGTACTATAATTCTATTCATAGAAAGCTGAATCAAACAGTATGCATTTGTATGACTCACTTCCTTGCACTCTTGGCAAAATCCACCCCAATTGTTTTTCCATCCAGTTGTAGAGGTGGCTGAAGGCTCTGGAGAACAGTGAGCAGCTGAGAAGCCTCCTATATGAGAAGAGAGGATGCAATATTGTCACGTGTGTAAGCCTCTAAAGACTTACATCACAACGTCAAACTGAGTACACGATCAACACACCAGGGAAGACGAGAGCTGAGCGAAGGCAAAGCCTCTATTCTGTCCTGTTTGCTTGTCTTTGATGAGGCGGATGTTTCCGGCTGACAGGTTGGCGTAGGGGGCCAAGATGTTCAAAATCCCATCAACAGTTGAAAAAGGGGTGATGTTTCTCAAAATTAGAGCTGTAAACAAAAGAAATTATTCAGAAATAAATCCAGGACATGTCTACCGGAGGAGCCTTATATTTGAAGGTGGTAAAAAAAAAGCACACTCACTGTCTCCATTGTGCTCTCCTTGCTGTTGAGACTCATTTAAACCCAGTGACTCCCTATCTATACTCAGCAACAACAGGAGAGAGTGGAGAGAGTCAGGAGAGAGCGGAAGGAGGAAACGGAAATTTTATTCCCAGTTTGTTAAAGTAACTCACCGACTTTGGCTGCTCCACACCTGAAGCACTTTTGTGTCTTCTGGAAACTGTAAACGCCACACTGCCATAAAACAATGACATGGCTTTAGTTGTCTTGTTTGTTTACACACATTTTCAGTCCATGTGCAGTAGGCCTGCTAGTCAAACATGTGCTCACTTACTGTATGTATCAAGGTGATGATTTGAACTGTTTTTGTACTTTTTTAAAATGGATTTTAACTCTGTATACTCAGTATATTACCCAGATATGTTCTTGTTGCCTTGTGGCTCTTTATAACTACTCATTACTCCCAAACCCTTCTTTTTGCATGTTTTTTAATTGACGAGGAGAACCGTGTACTTGAGCTCTGTACCTGTGCGAATGTCAAATCCAGTTACTTGAAATAGACAGAAATCAGACTCACCGCAATGCAAAGCCATTTCTCAGAGCTCTGTCTCTTGCTGTAGTGGAGCGCGATGTTTTTCCCCTGGATCATTAGCTTGTTCTGAGGAGCCAAACAAACACCAATCATTTCAAATTCTGACACCTTTCAGCCAAAGAGGCAGGAGAGGCCCTGCCGCTATCCCACCCCAAGAGTGAGAGCAGCTGGAACGGGAAAGAGTGGCTATGCTTCTGTAGAGTGTCTCAGGGGTTAAAAAAACTAACAAACAAACAAACAAACAAACAAAAAACAGGGTACAAGGGTGGAAAGATAAGTTCAGAGAGAAAGCTGCTGTTATGTGTATGAGATGAAAAAAAATATGGTTCTTAGTGTTTGGGAACGGAGTGCTGCCAGCTCGGCCCTGTCTCACTCCAGTCTCCAGATTTTAAATGGAGGTGAGAAAATATCCAAGTGACTGAGCTGGAGCAGGATGTGCTTTGGAACCACAGGACTAAACAACACTACTTCAGTCCCTCTGTGAACAGGAAGTATGCTCTTTATAAGGAAAAATGTATTTGGCTCAAATCTTTTCAGCGTAGGGTCTTGGTTAATATTTGTAACAACAACAGACAGAAATTCCATTGCATTTCTGAGAGCACAAATCTGTTTACAGTGAATCAACACTTAATTCCCCAAGTAAACTTAACAGTTGAGAGACTTTTATTCTGGCTGAAAAAGCTTCTGTATACTTCTTAAATGAATCAACCAAGAGTGCGATCAAAAATATTTGATACCACATTTATGTTTGACCAAGTTTATGACGCAGTCCTCCGACTGAGTATAAATTTACAGTTTTTAGATCAGCATATTGCAGATGCTGCTAAACTCTCAATGATCAGTCACTCATGTGTTCAATAATCGGGGCTTAAATCTCCAATAATAACTTGGTGATTGTTGAGGCAACCTGATTGGTCTCCATCCATCGGGTAGAATCTTGCAAGCGATAAAACTCCACGAAGGCGAAACCTCGGCTTATACCTAGAAACAGTGTTCAAATATAGACGGGAGGCGTGTTAGTTAGAATGCTTTGGCGCAACATTCAAACTCACAAAGGGCTGGTGGTGCTACATTTAGTTTTTTACCATAGCATGTAATGGCAAAAATCCTTAAGGCATAGTACGTACAGTTTCCGCCTTACCTGGCCATATCATCAAGACAGATCTTTGAGATACACAGGACCCTCTGACAATTGTGGTGAGAGGATTATTTTTTTCTGGGCATACCAATAAGGGAGCTAAAATGGGTCGTGAGACAGAGCATGGAGGTGCATGTGAGAGACTCTTCTGGACAGAGACACTCACCTCTCCTTTTCCTCATCAAGCGGATTTCCACTGGCTGAGGACCCTTCAGCTGCTGGAGCGCTGAGCGGATCTGGAAAATGGAGAAAGGCGGTCAAATTCATCTGAAGACTAAATCAGTTTCAACAGCATCAAAGTAACAAATTGAAAATATATGCCATTTCTACATTTTTTAAGAAATGGTCTACTGCCCCTTCATTGCTAAATGAAAGTCACAAAAAAACACATTAGCACCCTATTCCTCACTTTCTTGAGAACCTCTCACCCATCTAAACAACTTCACACTCCCAGAGCACTTCCTTGAGTTCTCAGTAAAACACCCACCAAGTGTGAAGTCAGCCAGATGAACCAGATGGTTATAAAAAAAGAGGGAGAAAGTATACAGGGAGACAGATTGAGATTCCTTTCATTTAGAATTTGCTGCCAGACCTCGATTTTTAAGAATTTACATTTATTTAAAAGTCCAAAAGGATCGCAAGTATGATTAATTCTAGATCAACTTACAGACTTAAACTTTATGTTCAGAGCTGACAGTACTCCTCTACTTCACTATCCAGCAATGCTCAGTGTGACTTGGGGAATATTAATGAGACTAAGAGAGACTTTTGAGCTTACGTCTTCCTCTACGACATGAAGAGGGAGGCCTCTCAGCATAATAGTCTTGCTCTCTGCCTCCTGCTCCATTTTGTACTGCTGGTCTGGCTCTTCATCATATTCGTCATCGGATCTGTCACTGTTGCGTCGTTTCTGGCCCCTCTATTACAGACAAATAAAAGACAAAATGCTGTTATTGGTACATTTAGAGCTAGGATACTGTGCATTTTTCTGCCACAGCAACATGAGCTTACAAAAGGTATTCCTATACATTCACCCACCTCTGGACTGTCTCTGCTCTCTTTTCGCCGATCATCACCCCACCGTCGATCATAATCCCTCTCCACAGCTCTACTCTGTCTTTCGTGCCATTCTGGATCATCTTTCCACCCGTCCGAACCATATCTTCCACTACGTTCACCCCGACTGAGCCTTAAAAAGAAAATGAGTGCCAGTGAAATATATGAATGTGCTGCATATGTCCCACTCCAACAATGGATTACATTCATCTGACCTTTTATCAGCTCCCATGGTGTGATGCAGAGGACACACGTCTGATCCAGAAAGACTTTAGAAAAAAGATCAAGAGATTCTCTTTTAGCAACTGAATCCCCATCACAGATATGCAGGTGTTTGATGTCAGCAAGGGAAAAACTCAGAGGACCTGACAGGCATCAGCAAACAGGAACTCTTGCCATGACTTGTTCTAACGTCTGCAAAGTAGATTAGTCATGCATAGTCACTAAATACTTTAATAATAAAGTCAAGACAAGTCAATTTTTTTTTTTTTTACTTGTACACCCCAGTATCACAAACCGGTTTTTCTCAAAGGGCTTTACAATCTGTACAGCGCACAACATGGAAAAAAAAGGACAAAACCATATCCAGGAGGGACACACGGCGAATAGATGAAGAGTGTGCAGAAAAGATGGAGTCAGTAGTAATGTTGCAGAAATATGAAACCTGATTTTAAAATGACACACATGACAGAGGGCAGACATTTCTCCATCAGTGTCAACCAGTAAAAACTGATATCTACAGATATCATAAACACTTTTTTTACAAAGCACAAACGTCATGCATTCTGTCTTATATTAACCCACTATTAAAAATTAATTTTAAGAAAATCAAATGATTAAATGACTGAAAAAAAACATAGAGAGGGGCTGGGGTCACAGAAAAAGGTAAACCGGGGACACCGACAGGCCTGATGAGAAAACATGACACAGTTTCAGAGGGAGGGACAGTTTAACTATTTAATCGTGGTTTAAGGCTTTAAGAGCGACATCCTGCTGAAACAAGCTAACACAGAGAGAAACAGGTCACTCACAAATAAATAAATAAAAAAGCTTTGCTGTTTGATGGGTGTCAGTCTGATGACTTCATCTAAATACATAAACCCGTGTCTGTCGCGTTACATACCGTTTTATGACACTTGCTGGTTGTGATAATGACCTGACAATTAAACAAATGTATTATGTTTTTCCCCACAGTTCTTCCGGTCAGTCAGCACAAGAGCCTTTTTATTGGACAGAGAGAAAACTGGTGAAGGGCGCCTTATCTCCCCCTACTGGTCAGGATGATTTACAGTGAGAGGACTACAGTCTGAGTAATAACATGTTAAACGCAGTGAGCTAAAAAGCAAATAAAGCTCTCTAGTTGTAAGAATATTAATGAGTTTGAGTTTTTTTTTTTACCATCACACCCATGCTACTCCAGTGAAATAACTCTGCAAACTGACTCTGTATTATCAAAAACATCTGCTGTACCTAAAATATATTGGTAGATATTACAGTTTAATATACAGTTGTGCAATAATATGTAAGTATTAATGTCTGTTTCTGTCTGATGGAAATCTGCACAGGCTGTTACTGTTTAACTGGTTTACGATCATTCTGATGCACCTAAAATCTGTTTCTGATGGCCTGAGAAAAATATTTAGAGACCTCTGATTCCATGTAACTACACACAGCTGTGGCGGACTTTAATGTTTCCTCGGATCTTGTCCTAAAGTAGAAGCAGCGCTGATGGGTTCATCACCTCGATGGGACAGCAGGTAAAGATGGAGCTCATATCAACAATTCTATGTGCTCGGGGGCCTGTGAATTTGTCACCTAGTGATCAATTAAATTTTCTCTTAATTTATGATATTACATCAATCATGTGTTTGTTGATTATATTTTGCATTACTATTCCAACTCTGAAAAGTAACTTAAGTTATCAAATACATGTGGTGGAATAAAAAGTACAATATTTAAATCTAGTATTCACATTAGTACAAGTGAAAAACAGAAATATTCCTGTAAAGTAGGCCTACCTCAGAACTTAAAATCCATATTGTTAAAATCTACCATTTCTGCTCTCCTTGTCGACCTGTCTCTCCATTCTTTTAACACCTGTGTGTGTATCAATGAAACTAAAAATAAACAGAATTTACAATATTGTTCACTGGATTTTTAATTGACTGAGAATGCTGCTTGGTTGCATTAAAGTCTGTGTAAAGTATATTCAGAGATGTGCTTCTCAACACATTTCATATAGTGAAAAGACCATGACCTATATATTGCTGAACCGCTGAATTTATCTCACAAAAATACAAAATGCCACCTAGTGTGATCTGCCAGCTGCTCACCCTCGGTACCACCACGGACCGGCGGCTGCTTCACTGCAGGCCTCGCTCGGGTGTCTGTCCCCCGCGGAGACTCACCCTCCATCACCGCGGGGGGGCGCTGCAGTCCGGGGCGAGCTGCGGATGAGCTGCCGAGGCGGAGATCAGCTCTCATCCCTGGACAAGCCGACACAACGGCGCAGCGCGATGGCGGATGCGAGCTGTTAAATAGATATCGTTTCACGTGTTTAGCTGCCAAATCGCGCCGGCGTATGATTCGCGTCTCTCGCAGCTGGGAGGGGAAAACAACGTCAACGAACAACGACGAAAACAAGTGTTAGACGACCCCCCGGCTCCCAGCAACCGTGACCCGGGCAACAGGAAGAGGAAGGCGGCCGGCTGGCTAACGTGAACATCAGTGGAGCACTAGCGGTGGTAGTTTGGCACATCCTTTCCTCTGGTTTATTCAGAAATATATATAGTTTCCACCGCGAAGTAGAGCCATGTCAACGTGTTTAGCTCTTTATCGTTTGCTTTACACCTTCTGATTCCACGTTACCTTGAGCTAACATTAGCTAGCTACCAGCTTTGACAGCTCAGCCCTCTGTCCCTGCTGTAGCTTGACATGCATCCGCTCGGCGATTGTGTTCGCTTTATGTTGTCGATATGTTAGCTGTAACTTTGTCTTTTTATATTTGACACGGACAAAGGGTTTGTTAAATGCCCCTGCCAGTTCTCTGACAGCATGTCTCTGTCTCCTCAGTGAAAGCAAGCAGGCTGTATGGCTGAGCCGGAGCTTCTGCTGGACTCCAACATCAGACTTTGGGTGGTGTTGCCCATTGTCTTCATCACCTTTCTCGTCGGGGTGATCCGGCATTATGTCTCCATCCTGCTTCAGAGTGACAAGAAGTTGACGCTAGAGCAGGTTTCAGACAGGTATGTGATCTCCAGTTGCCAAGTAGACAATGTGTGTGTGTGTTTGTACATATATATATATATATATATATATATATATATATATATATATATAAATATATAATTTATTTGAATAAATATGTGTCGCTATATCTCCAAATCCAGCCAGGTCCTTATTCGGAGTAGAATACTCAGAGAAAATGGAAAATACATTCCCAAACAGGTAGGGATCTTTTAATCCATTATATTTCATATATACCATCCTTCGTTGTCTCTCTGAACTGTGCAGACGTTATTGTCTCATATATGCAAATCTCTTTGTTTTCCTTTTAGTCTTTTTTGATGAGGAAGTTCTACTTCAACAACCAAGAAGATGGGTTTTTCAAGAAGACCAAAAGAAAGGTAGTTCCACCCTCTCCAATGACAGGTAATCTCTTTACCCAATGTACAGGATGTACTATGATGCAATCTTAAAACCACATTGATACTTCGTATAGGCCATTTAATAAATACCTGTCTCATTATACAAATATTTCAAGTCTTGCTCAAATGCAATGCTTAGGCCAACTCGAAACACAATGGAGTCACATTTTTAAGAGCACTGTTTCATTTTGTTTCTTAAAATTATGTGAAAAACAGCTATTTTACATGAATAAAGAAACTACAGATTAAACTGAGAGCAAACCAGTAGCTCTCAGGTATTTTGTGCTTTACGGCTCTTAGTGGCACAAAATGCTGTTAATGTGACGTATTTACATTTTCAGATATATAATTGTAAAATGAGAAGTGCACCGAGTCTATTGAGGATTAAGTGTATTTTGTTGCACACGTTTCTTTCCACAGATCCCAGCATGCTCACAGACATGATGAAGGGAAACGTCACCAATGTGCTTCCCATGATCCTCATTGGAGGCTGGATCAATTGGACCTTTTCAGGATTTGTAACAAGTAACCATCTCACTCACTCACAGATTTTAGTAACTTGTGGTACCCAATGCGGCATGCACACACACACAGACAGGCATAAAACTTTTAATTTGTCTTGCTTCCAAATAAGATGTTGTGCTCTTATCTCACACAGCTAAGGTTCCGTTCCCGCTCACTCTGCGCTTCAAGCCCATGCTGCAGCAAGGAATAGAGCTGCTGTCGCTGGATGCCTCCTGGTAAACGAATAGATCTGTTGAGATTCACTACATTAGTCATTACATATTTAAGTGCCTAAGCTAATGTGTTATGCTCATTTCCTCCGGGTGTTTGTTTGTTTATTGTGCAGGGTGAGCTCAGCGTCATGGTATTTCCTGAACGTGTTTGGATTACGAAGCATGTACTCCCTAATTCTAGGCCAAGATAATGGTAAGTTTAACATATTTAAGTGTTTCGTTTCAGCAATGTCAAATTTGATGGTCACATTGAAGTATTTTATCTAATGGTGCTGAGTTTTAATAGAAAACCTGCCACACTGCACATACTTCTTTAACTCACACTTAATCATGTTCAATTGAACCCTTAATGTTCTTAATGTTAATATAGTCCCTTTAATAAACCAGAATACAAGGTAGCATAACCTATAACAAAAAACAGTATCTAATTTCAATACACACAATCTAAAAGGTTGTTGGAAGTTGTAGCTACCAAAGTCTGAGTTAGTGATATTTATGGATCAGTTCATCTTTGTAGTCCGAGTAAAAGTTCTGTAATGAATTCTGTAATGCCTTGCCTGTGGTAAACCTGTTTTTCTCCTCACAGGTGCTGATCAGTCAAGGATCATGCAGGAGCAGATGAGTGGCGCCGCCATGGCCATGCCTGCAGACACAAATAAAGCTTTCAAGGTATACCATATTGTAGATTTGGCTTAATTCATTAATTAAGAGTGGCTTTGCTCGGCTGTTCATGTGGTGTCTGTCCTTGGTTTCAGGCTGAATGGGAGGCTTTGGAATTGACTGACCATCAGTGGGCGCTGGAGAGCGTAGAAGAAGATCTGATGAGCCGAGAGCTGGACTTTGATGGCATGTTTAGCAAGGAGCTGCCAAGTGGTATCTTCTGATGGCTTGGTCACTTCTAGATGGAGCCTTCAGTTTGAAATTTTGATCATTGCAGGGATTTGTTTTTGGCTAGAAACACAGAGATGGGACAAATCCCTCCATGTTATGCAAAGTTTACATTCACTTATTTGTGGTCCTTTTCACATGTATTACCTTCCCATTCCTGTCCATAAAATATCTCAAATGACTTAAAATACACTGGTTCTGCTGCAGTCTCATGCTTATAAAGCCTTGCTTTGTTATTTCCCTCTTGAGACAATGCAATTTTGGGAGAAATTAAGTGACTTTTTGCTTATTGAAATGTATTATTATTAGCTTGCAATTGTATGCCATCGTAATGCCATTAGGTAATAGAATATGAACTACCTAGTGCTTGTCTTTTTTTTTCTTATGTTATGCGCAGCTAGACTAGCTGTTTCCATTTTCACATGTATCATCATGTTAAAAACTTTGGACACTACCATGTCACAGGTCTGAATGATAATTATTTAATTATACTTTGACAGTCTTGAATAATTCCTTTTGTTAGATCATATTATAGATCAGCTGCTCTGTGTCAGCTGCCTGAAGTTGGAAGCAGACCCAGAGCAGATTAGGTGTTGGCAGAGAATATGTTTGTGTGATTGAAATGTGTTTTGAAGTATGTAGACGGTTTATTTTGTAATGTAACTCCCCTGTGTTTTGTACAGCATAAAGCCTGTTTTGACTAAACACCTGGTATCATTTTTTGCAATGCACCACTCCAGATTTAAAAAATATGAGCATGCAGACGAGTAACTCGAGTAATATCTCATATTATCTCAATGTCACATTTTGAAAAAGAGAAATGATCACATATGCATGTCTTTGCATAGTCGTACCTCTTCCTAAAAGTGATGGCCTGGGACACTTTTCCGCTGATTAGCTCGCTGTCCTGTTACTGGCCGGTGTTGGTGATTGCAGAGTCAAACAGTTTCCCCAGCAGCTCTCTCCTCCTCTTCTTCGCTCTGACCGGAGAGGGAGCAGCAGCTCTCGGGTGCTCGCCCAGGCGCGTCTCCTCCGCCCAGGCGCGTTCACGATACCGGCATACTCGCTGCATGATGGCCGAGGGAGGCGGACCCGAGTCGGGTGGCGCGGCGGACTCCGACTCGGAGCCGGTAGCCGCACAAATGCCAGCCCCTTCAACCGAGAGTCAGAAACAGACCATTGGGTCACTTTTGAAAACAACCCTGAGGAAGGGAGACGAATGGTGAGAGCGGGCAGTCTTCGGGGAGTCTTCGGCTATCTGGCTAGCTAACGGCTAGCTAGGGAGAAACAGGAAATGCTAACACGCTAAAGCTAGCTAATGCTAACGACGCCGATGGTTGCGGTTCTCTGAAATCGAAAGCTGCTGCAGATATTTTGTCTAGGCTAATGTTTAACAAGTTAGCGCGCTAGCTGCTAGTCAGGCAGCCGTTTATGTTGACTGTGATGCTTGCAGTAACGTCCGTTAGCCTCGGCTGTACACAGGCAGACTAACGTGGCCAGCTCAGCGGCTCATTATTTGCAATGTACTTTGATGCTGAAATTCTTTTTGTGACAAGTTGTGGGACACTGGCTGATGTGGAGGCTCGTCGGCTGGTTGAACAGGCCCTGGGTTCAGATGTTAGGCTCTCCTGCCGGTCCCTCCTGGATGAGTGGTAGTCAGGAAAGCAGGGTTACTGGCAGGAATATTATGTGATGTCGGTAGATTGTCTGCCTGTGGTGACATGCCAGTTCAAGTTGTCTGACAGGTCTGTTTGCCGGTCAGCTACCTGTGTTAGCTAACATTGTTTCAGATCAGTCACACCACCCGGGCCCGGGTATAAAATGCAGCAAAGCATATTAAAGAGGCATCACCTCAGTTAATTAAATATTAACAGAGGAATCTCAGATACACCTTATTTGTTGATAGAAAAGGGAACCAAAGGAAGAACACGCCACATCTATTATGTCAGCCACTTGGCTAACATGCTCAATGAAATGAATCAGGTGCTGCCTATAGACAGTGTTTCATGACGCTTAAGTTAAGCTCCTGTGGTAGTCAGGCTGAAATGTTTCCTTGTTTCCACAGGCACATTAACAAAGTTGTAAAGTTCATTTAAATTAACCTTAGGTTAAAGGGGAAAGATCATCCACACCGCTATGACTGAGGCTGCTGCTGTAATTGTGGACAGTGGTGACACAACACATGAGGTCCATGACCCAACGTCTTACTAAGTGAATACCTGCTTACAAGGCTATTAACTAAAGGAGATTCTCGCTCAGGGATGAGATTAAGTTAAACTAGCTTGCAGTTACTATATCCGCAAATGTCAAGGCAGTTTGGTGTTGCGTAATGTTCTTTCTGTGTATCTGAACACCAGCCATTGTAACATCTCTTGGCCCTGTGTATATTCTTGCTTGTTGCCATAAACATATCAGATGATTGACAAAAATCCTCAAAAAGTCTCAGAGGTTCAGGAGAAATGACCATGCATCTCTCAAAATGTGATATGTTTGTCTTTAACCTTTATCAAACAATCTGTTGTAGGTATCTCATAGACAGCCGGTGGTTCAAACAGTGGAAGAAGTATGTGGGGTTTGACAGCTGGGACATGTACAATGTTGGAGAACGTAGCCTCTATCCTGGGCCAATCGATAACTCTGGGCTGTTCTCAGGTAAAGCTCTCATCTTCCAAGAAACACATACTGGGTATAAATTTGGATTGGTCTTCAGAACAACACAAATCCACTGTGGGGATTAAAAGCTGTTTTGTATTTTTTCTTTAAAGACCAGGAGACACAGACCCTGAAAGAGCACCTTATAGATGAGCTGGACTATGTACTCGTACCCACTGAGGCATGGAATAAGCTTGTCAGCTGGTATGGATGCCTCGATGGCCAGAGACCCATTGTCAGGAAGGTAATGCTGAATATATACATATACACGTGAGTGTGTGTGTGTGTGTATTTTTTTCTCTTTTTTTCTTATGGATTAGGCTCCTAAATGTCTTGTTTCTTCTCTAGGTTGTTGAACATGGCATGTTTGTAAAACACTGTAAGGTGGAAGTCTATTTGCTGGAGCTGAACCTGTGTGAGAATGACAACATGGACAATGTGGTCATGCGACATTTCAGTAAAGCTGATACCATCGGTGAGAGTTTTTTGGATTCAACTTTGTATAAAGAATAACCAGATGGATGACTGAAAGAAAAGCATGAAGGATAATCATGTCGTCATCTTCCCCCCCTCACCATTTCTAGATACCATAGAGAAGGAGATGAGGACGCTGTTCAATATCCCATCAGAGAAGGAGACACGGCTGTGGAATAAATACATGAGCAACACCTACGAGCAGCTGAACAAGCCAGACAGCACTGTACAGGATGCTGGTCTCTTCCAGGGGCAGGTAGCGTAGAGCTGTGTTTTTCAAATAACCTTCACATCACTGATAGACTCTCCTCATTTCCTTTAAAGAACACCACAATCCTAGTAACATACTGGTACTCACTGTGCATACATAATTAATTAACCAGCACTGTACAAAATAACAGGAACATCTGAGAGTCTTATGTAATACAATATGTTGGTAATGGAATAAAATGTATCTCGTTTCATAATGTGTAATTCTCATTGAGGCCATGGTTCAGCTGTATGGCTATTTTTGATGGTAACATTTGTGATGTTGGTGCATTGGAAAGGTAATGTAAAGTTCCACTGATACTTTGTGTTCAGTAGAACTTTTGCACTTTGGGTTCAAATGTTACAGTAGAGTTGAGCTAATGCCTCTGTGACCTTTTCTGCCAAAAAAGGCTTTCAAAACATCACAATTCAGTAACTGTGACTGGATGGGTGTTCATGCCATTGTGCCCATGCTCCTGTATTTTATACTCACAAGCAGCCATTGGTATTGTAAAACTGTATATCAGTGGTCCAAAACACTTATTTCATATGAAAGAGAGCAGTAGAGAGATGTACCTGCAGCTGCTGAAGCTTGGCAGCACTTGGCTCACATACCGTATTAAATTCAAGCCTGAGACATGATAGCTGACATGAAGGTCAACTGTGCCAGTCTGGCTCTCATTCAGCTTGTTTTCCCACAGGTGCTTGTGATTGAGCGGAAGAATGAAGATGGCACGTGGCCCAGACAAGCCTCACATCCCAAGTGAGCAAACACTTTGTTGTTGTTTTTGTGGTTTTTGTCATTCTGGAAAAGGAGGTCACTTCTATGCTAGCATAGAGATTGAGAGTTTTACAGCAATTAATAATCACTCAGTGACTGCAATCATATACAACCGCTCTATTTTTTCCTTTTACTTTGACAAACTTCATAATGTTCAGTGGTTGCAGACTGTGTCTGAATTCATACCCATTTTAGCATTGAGGTCATAGTAAGTGATGGTGTTGCACTGGACTTTATTATATTTAGTGTTTATAATAGTCTGACCTCCTCATGCTAGTAAATAGGGAGGACTATAAATTACAGTAGAAACATCTCTCAGTATAATGTATAAAGGAATCTTACCATACCCATGTAAAGTTAAGATTTATAGCAGAGCTGTTTTATTCAATAATATTGTTGGGTTTTATTGTTGTAATTAATTATACTGCATTATACTGTCCAGGTTTACTTAATAAAGTGGTCACTGGGTGTTGAATATTTATATAAAGTTTTACACAACATTGAAAGTTTGAGGTGTTTTACATTTTTGCTTGTTTGAAACCTGCTTTTGCTCACCAGATCCAGTACCACCCCATCCAGGACTTTCACTACCTCCCCAAAACTCTCCTCTAACTCAGCAGCCAGTATCTCCTCAACAGTAACTAATGGAGACAGCAGCTGTAGCCCCGGCTACACACTTAACAACAGCACCACCTCTGGAAACAGGCAAGACTTTCTCTTTTGCTGATTTATTCCACCTTCACTGTTTCCTGCATGCACCGACGACTCTTCTCTTCCTTTTTTCTGCATTTACTGTTTGCTTTATGTGCAAAGGACCAGTATCTCAGTTTTTCCTTTTCAGTTACGATCACTTGGCTTTAGAGGCTTTAACAAACCTGATGTACCAGTGTACAAGTCACGTCATCAGCTTTGCTCTGTGTTTTTGAAAGAACAAAAGTTAACACAGAAATGTCTTCCTATAACACTAAGTTCAAATAACCTTATACTACGTCCGCTTCCCATTGTTGTTATCTAGTGTTTGTACATACCGTTCATACACCACCAGCTTAGCTTTAATCAGGTTGAATAGTGAGGAACATGAAAGAACACACTGTAACTGCACTGCGACAGCATGGGTCCATTACGCTGCTTACTGAAAAAAGTATTATGGCCTGAATGTGCCCTCCTCCACTAAGTTCACTGCTGCCAAGAGTTTAGTAGGATTACTGAAGAATTGTTCAACTGTTTTGTGAAATTAAAGTTTAATTAGGTAAGGTTATAGACTGAGTCACCAGGTTATTTGTTGCATGTGGCTATATCCATTGCCTTAAAGTGTGACATCTGATGTCATAAAGAGACATTAAATGTAACTGCAGAGAGGACTCTGCTGACTTCTGCTCTGAATTGGTGAAATGGCTGGAATTTATTCGAAAGATGATCTTTCGAATTTCCTATCTAAAGAAGTGGTGCGACACTTAAAGTAAAAGTAATATTTACAATCTGCTTTTGACTGCAGCTGAAGTAGAATCTATCATAATTTGTTTCTTGCTGAATATCTATCTGTGTGTGTATTTGTGTGCATGTGCTAAACACAATATGATACCAGACATAAAGAAAAGCTGTTAGATTTGGGTGAATTTGTATAGTGTCAGATCGCATTTCTATGTAATATTATGTATGCTTCTGT
>JAOXYL010000100.1:14826015-14842289 GCA_028564955.1 Terapon puta | reverse complement strand
CCACTCAGGGACCTGCAACGAAAGTAACGGGCTGTATGATGGTAATTATCTGTCATTAGATTTAAACAAATAGCTTTTATATGAATGTTAACCAAAACCCTTCAAGGCTGATGGGATTTGTTTATCTGTTCAGGTGAGGAGGAAGCCATGGACCATCAGGTGAGTCCAGAGCCAGAGAACGGCCAGTCCGAAGAAGAGGAAGAGGAGACCTCTGACTTGGAAAACGGGTCTAAAGGAGACACGGCGAAGCCGTGCTCTGCTCCAGCCAAGCTCTTCACATTCAGCATAGTCAACTCGTATGGAACAGCCAACATCAGCCCGCTGCCTTGTGATGGAAATGTCCTCAAACTCAATCGTCAGCATCTATCTTTTAATACTTGCAGTCTCATTGATAGTTTTATTTTTCAAAGTCACTTTGTGTTGACGCAGCGGCTCCCTCTTCTTCTCTCTGCAGCACATTCCACAGTGGCGATCGACTGGGACACAGAGTCAAAGAAATTGTGTTATGATGAACCGGAAGCAGAGGTCAGTGGAATGATATCCGTCAGACAATCCTGTGACAGGATATGCAAACAGTCTATTTATATTTGTGTAAATATTGTGTGCAGGCCTATGAGAAGCATGAGAGCATGCTCCAACCCCAGAAAAAGAAAGCCACTGTGGCTCTGAGGGAATGTATCGAGCTCTTCACAACCATGGAGACACTTGGAGAACATGATCCATGGTAATGCTTCACAGCTACATTTGAATTCACTGTCAAACCTCCACATTTGTCATTTTTTGTGTCAGATAGTTATGATCTTTTTTCTATGCAGGTACTGTCCAACATGTAAGAAACACCAACAGGCCACAAAAAAGTTTGATTTGTGGTCGCTGCCTCGCATTCTGGTCGTTCACCTAAAGCGTTTCTCCTACAACCGGTGCTGGAGGGACAAGCTGGACACAGTGGTGGACTTTCCCATCAGGTATGCAGGCAGTAAAGCTCTGTAACTCTGGACTCAGGTTAAAATATGATTTCATGTTTCTGCTGAAGGTTTTTTTTTTCCAGAGAAAAAGGCACTATGGTCTTGTAGTTCCAGAAGTAAATCATTGTCAGTCTCTATCAGCTCACTGTCCTCAGCACCTGTAAGGACGGGCGATTTTTCTTTCAAGACTCAAATCTTATACATCTAAAATATTTAACACTGATATGTAGCATTTGGATAATAAATCTTAAGCTATTAGATATTTTTTAATGGGTGAGAGACATCCATTACAAAAACAGACTCAAGGTGTCACTCAGTGTAGAGTAATGTTTGCCATGTATAAATGAAGCAGGGAATACAGCAGTAACAGGAGAACATTCACACTAGAGGGAGCTGTAGTCTGAAACTCATAAAACAAAGTCACCTGAATAAAGAAACAGTGTATTGTATTTATTGGATATTTAAGAAATCGACTCGTATCTGAACAGTGACATCACACTCCAAAGAACAGCCTCCCTATTGTTCTTATCTGTTTGGGTTGTATAACTGCTTTCAAAAGCTACATTTCCACTCTGGATGAGTCATTAACCTTTTGTTTGAATTGACACACCACACATGTTCCGGTGTTTTTGCAGTAGAGAAGTTGCCTCAGTAATATGCGGTCTAACTGCTGTCTGGCTTGGACTTGGCACCTCTGTTGAGGAACTTAATCCACTAGAAACAAGGAAGACAGAAATCCCTCTTTGAAAAAGGCTGACTCATGCTGACGAAGAAGTATTCAAACCTAAACTGGACCCGTGTGCTGTGTTTAATATTAACACTTTAAGATAATCTAATTTTTACTTCTTGGCTGTTGTGCATTTAAGAACTCTGTTTCGGTGTGTTGGCAGTGTGTTTTTTTTCTTTCCGATAACTGATTGAATATCCTTTCAGGGATCTGAACATGTCTGAGTTTGTGTGTGACCCGAAGGCCGGTCCCTACACATACGACCTCATTGCTGTGTCGAACCACTATGGAGGAATGGGAGGGGGTCACTGTAAGTTACTGTTTTATTTTCGGCCACTCTCTTCCTTCTCTTCTGCCAACATAATTTGTTTAGTCTTCAAACGTGCCCACAATATGTCAACAGATGGTCTGCTCAGCGAGCACTGTGAGACAACTGTGTCTCTATGGACACTATAATCAGGAGCATTACAATATGGCAAAGTGCCTCACACATCTTTGTTCTCTGTGGACTGAATACCATATTTGCTGTCTGTTCATAGAAAACTGGTCTAATAAGATTCAAATTTCTTCCTGAGTGAAAAAGAAAATGACCTGAATAGCTGTTTGCTAACACTTGTTATCCCTCCGTCTTAACAGACACGGCTTATGGCAAGAATAAAGTGGACGGAAAGTGGTATTACTTTGATGACAGCAGTGTCTCCTCTGCCTCAGAGGATCAGATTGTGGTAAGTTTTCACTCTTTAAATGTTTATATGTGTTCATCTTGAAGCCAAATACCCCAGCGCCACAGCTTCTGGTGATCATTGTTTCCTTTTGTCCGTTGACTGATGTTTTGATGAAGACGATCTTACTTGGCTGTCTGCCCCTGGTGTCAAATGCCCCTGTTTTTGTAGTGTAACCTGATCTCTGTCCTCCCTCACAGACTAAAGCCGCCTACGTGCTGTTCTATCAGCGCAGAGACGAGGAAACCTCCTCCAAACCTCAGCCTTCGGCCTCGCTGGGAGGAGCCCCAGACGCCGTCGACGACCACATGGACACAAACTGAGGAGCCCCCCGCCACTGAGGGACGTGCACTGAAACACATACGGCAAATAGAGACACTTGGACGCACACACACAAAGCTACTTTAGTGACAGAGGACTCCACAGACTTTAACATTATTAACCATACCTTCCCCGTATTTGATTTGATTTTCGTCTGGTATGTTGTCAACTAGAGCCAATGGCCTTGTCAGAAGAGTGACCTGAGAGACTCCCTCCTTGCAGCGGGTGGCCTACTGATTCCTGAACATAGTTTACTAGTCTGGAGCTAAGAGGAGTATAAATGGATATAGATCCTCTCACTGGATGAACAGAATGTTAGAAGTGCCCTCAAATATGTAGTTAAACAAATGTGTCTGTTGCCCACAATGACAGTCAAATATATTTAAAAAAAAAGAGAAAAAAAAAAGCCAAATGCAAATGTTGTTTCAACCAAAGCGTTTATGGTATTTATGATGAAATGTACCAACTGTTAAGACAGTAGCAGGATGCTGGCATGGTGCCTAGATTTATCACAGATAATCTTGATGTGCTGCGGTAAATGCAAAGTTTAACTGCGTGATGTGCACATGGAACAATACACGCCATGCTTGTTGAAGGAGTCCTGTGACCTTATTCCACCTGCGTAGCGTGGATCAGTGACGGGAGGTGTTGCCGCGGCAGACCAGTTGCTGCCACTCTGCTCCTAGTGTTGCAATCTCAAGCACAGAGGGGGATGTCTTGCTGCAAAGTTTTAAGATCTGTCTTGACATGAGTTGTGGCAGAAGCAGTTTTTTTCCACCTCGCTCTTGTTCAGCCATCTTTTTTTTTTTTTTAAATTAGAGAGGAGTCTCATCGTGCAAACACTCTTTTTATTTTCCTTTTTTTTTTTTCTTTTTTTTTGTAATCACAATGCAAAAGCGGCCTTTTGATTCCTGCAACCTGACTTAAAAAGGAGGCACTTTGAATTTCTCCATGAGTACATTATCTACCTGCTTCTGGTGTACCTAGACATGACAGAAATGTATGGTTTGGCCTTAGCGTTAAGGGTTACGGTCTGTCATACACTTCCAGATCATTTTAATGTGTCTTATAAGCATATTTTGATTGCTGCCTGATTGGACCCCTAGCTCACCTGCAATGGCTTGTCCTTATTAGTCTTGTACATTTAATGCAGCTCTGTAATGAAATGGCTATGTTATTTGATATCTTCAAAGCACACTGAGTGAAGCAAAATAAACTAGTATAAAAGTGGTGCTTTTATTCATGAAACTTGAACTTTTGCTCCTTTTCACAAGGAACAATCCACACGTGTCACCAGGTGGGGTCAGGACAGCAATACCTTAAGAGCATCCTCAGTGTGTTCAGGCGTTTGGAGCCAGTAGTTTTCCTTTTCGGTGATCACTACTCAGCTGTTAAGTTAAATACAGGAAATTGTCTCTGTTGGTAGTGTAAGAAAATAAAAGCATTGTTTTATCTTTAATAGAGTCTTTACAGACACACGACTATCACAGGAAGCACAGCTATAACAGGTGTCTTGTATGAGTATAAAATAGAACATTTACTTACACTTAAGGGTCCCAGGGGTCTTCTGTTAAAACGAGTGACATCATATTTGCACTTTGCTGCATAACTGCATACTGACAGTGAAAGGGAGGCCTCCAAGTGCCCTTTTTCTCCGCTGGTTGGTCCTACCATCATTGCGCCGCCGAAAGATGACTACCTAAATATCATCATTTATGCCTATGTCTAGAAAAGCTTTACATCATAGATACTTAGTCGAAAACGAAATACTGCTGACAAAACGCAGCAGATCTCGTTTTCTTCTAAATCATGACAGCAAGTCAAACTCAAAAATAACCGAAGAGATGTAAATAATCACACTATTGAAAATAGGTGTGTAAATTCTTGTCCTCATATTTATCTTATTGCCGACATCTACAGTATTTGTTTTTAACTGAGAAATATTTGAATTCAAAGTACAATAAAGACTGGAAGCCTCAAAAAGGTGGTTTGTTTGGAGTAATTGCATGCATAAAAATATGTGTGATATATATTTTTATATAAGTCCACAGTGAAGCTGTGATTATCTAACAAAGCTGGCTTAACTTAACGTCAGTGGCACATCTTTATTTGCAGGTGATGCAACCTTGATTGCACACCCTTCATGTTGACTGGCTGCAGAATGAACTATGATCTGTAATCAGTGTAGTCACTTGGACTGCACAGGTAGTAATCACATTATTACTGCAACCCAGGACTCAAAGTACTGGGTGGATGTTTTTACCCACTGTAACCTTTTCGTTTGAATGTTACATCAAAACTTTCTCATACAGGACTTTTCCACAAGACCAGTCTTGTGAAATCTAAGGGCTAAAATCTTGTTAGATTATTTCACTGAGTCAGGAAATGTTTGAAAAAAATACATTTATTGGTCCTCTTAATTCATCAAACCACAGCTGTGCTTCACATGAAAACAATGCAGCTGAGAACTTTGAGCCTTTTACATTTCATCAGATACCCCCCTCACAACTAGCTTGGATTCAGAGGATGCCTTCATACTGTAAAAGAACCAAACACAGCCATCGTGTGCAAGTGAGCACAGGTGGTCTGGAAAAGTGTAAAAAAACAAAACACACTGGTGCAAGTGGAAGCTGTCGGACGTTTTTGGAGGACGGCAGATTAGTTTGCCTGGTTGAGGAGCTTCTTGATGTCCCCCTCGATGTCGCTGGTGAGGAACCTCCTGCTGTAGCGCTTGAACGGCACCCCATCAGGCCCAATGAGGAACTTCTCGAAGTTCCAGGCCACGTCGTTCCTGCAGACGGGGCTCCAGATGATCAGCTTGGGGTCAGTCATCAGGGCGGACGGCTCGTCGCTGGGGAACGGGAGCTTCTCCCTCAGGAAGACAAACAGAGGGTGGGCGTCCTTCCCGTTCACGTCCACTTTCTCCAGGAGCTGGAACTTGGGCTCGAAACCGTTTCCAGGACGGATGTACTTCAAGGACATGAGGATTTCCTCATTCTTGCAGTTCTCCTGCATGGGTGAATCATAAAATTAAGTTCCGCCTGTTGGCACACGGATGATTTAGCACCTTCTTAAATAAACAGAGGAGTGTAAAAATGTGATAAAATAAAATAAAATGAAATTATAAATGGAATATTTCTGTGACCTGTAAGGAAACAGACACTATAAAAAGGTTCCTTGATAAGGTCCACTGTGACATTAAGTCTCAGCAGGCGTTTATTACAGGACTGTAATCATTTGTAGGGTGAGTCATCAGCACATACTGTCATTGAACAGTAAAGGTGTAAAGTTAAAAAAAAATCCAAAGGGGTGAAAAACCTGTTGCAACATTACAGTCATCTTGTCTGTAAACTATTCTAACACACAATTAACTCTTGGTTTGACTTGAGGATCACACTGATTGTTCAGAATATTTTTTTAATCTTTTCATCAGTCTCTCTGCCTCAAACAGGAAGAACTTGTTCAACAGACGGTGTAACTTCCTGATTTCTATTAGAAGCTTACAGATGATCTGAACCATCACTTCTGGTACCATCCATCAATGAATTACTTATAGTGCTGCTATTAACACTGAGTTAATAAGTAAGCTGAGTGAAGAAATGCCAAAAGACACGCTTCAAATCAGTCAAGAACAACTCAAACAGATGCAGGAATCCTTTTGTTGAGGGTTGGGTCACCTCCCAACTGTTTCCTCTTTCCTTCATACCTCTCATTACTGAAAGTGCTTCCTGGAACTCACTTAGTCAACAAGAAAAAAAAATGATCGCTGAACTTCAGGTTAAGTTTTCAGTCTAGATCGTGGAGTATTTGAATGAATGACTGTATAGTCTGTATAGTTACAAGTCGACTAAAATAAGACCACAGTTAAGCCTAACGCACATGACAGTGAACCAGAGCGCCAGATTCAATATGAAGCCAAAACAGGAACAAAACCTGACGAGTTATGAGGGTTCAATCTTTTCCATTCACAAAATCAGAAAATTTACAGGAAGAAAAAAAAAGTCTGATAGCGAGTGAGGGAAAAATAAGATCTAAACAGGATACATAAATAAAACCCAAACACACAGAGTCATATCTGAAGTGGGGGTGTGAGTCGATCACAGAGGTCACCTGCTCACCTGGTGGCCGAACTGGTTGCAGGGCACTCCCAGGATCACGAGCCCCTTGCCGGCGTACTTGTCGTGGAGCTCGTTCATCTGGGTGTAATCCCTGGTGGTCGTGCCTCAGAGGGACGCCACGTTCTCAATGAGGACCACTTTGCCCTGCAGGGAGGAGAAATTAAACGTCTCCCCCGTCAGCAGCTTGGCCTTGAGGTCGTGAAACTTCGCTGCCATTCTTCCACCGGGCTGCTCTTTTTTGCTTGTTTGTTTTTCGTTTTAACCTGTCTCAGGAGTCACGCTGGTCCCGTCTGGTCCCCTGCTCGTGCTGCGCTCCTCTTCTTGGATCAACCTTAGAGGGATGGACGCGCTTTGCCACAGGGCTGTCAAGATAGTTCACCCCCTGCAGCCCGCGGGACGGCCGTCTGCGCCGCCAAGTGTATTATTATCTCATACCAAAGGACAGAGTTAATAAAGATTAACTCATTGTAAAGTAAAAGTATTAAACTGTGATAATAATATGTATCACACCAAACGCAGGGCAGAATAAGTGACACATTTGACGTACTAAATCAAAAGAATGAGATAAAACGATAGCATTAAGATTTTTCTGTCATATTTATCCTTATAATGGTGTATTACTTATTTACTTATGTCATGCGTTTGATTTCAAACATCAGTTTTATCCACATTTCGACTTTTTATGTAATTTTGATGTAATAACAATAATAAAAAAATAAGAAGAAAAATACGAGAATATAATACCGAGTTGTGTACAGTAGGGATAAAAAGAGTAACTGTAATGTAGACAGAATAAGTCATTTCATGGCAGGTACAGTTTTCCTATTCAGCTGTAAAATAGTTGTTACAACACTTTTTGCATCCTATTCTCTTATCAAAACAATCCAGTTTAAATTCATACAAAGACGTTAGCGGAGTGCTGTTATTGGTAAAACCGGGCGAAGAGACCAAGGAGGCAGTGAAGTAGCAGGTGTGCTCTTAATCATCTGGACACTCTTTGATGTAGTTGCGCAGGTACAACGCTCTGAGGTTTAGCTTGTTTCTTTATACGGCGTATCCCGGACAGCCTCTGAACATTAAGAAGTTACCTGAGTACTTATTCCCGCCCAACAACGGCCAATGAGTTTATCAAAACAAGCAGCCCAATACTGAAAAATTAGAGACCGTCTGAAAGATGTTGTTAACGTCGTAATGTAGAACCACGGGTGACTTTCAACAGCAGCAGAGACTTAAGTCAGAGAGTTATATTATAAAAAATGATATATATAAAGCTTATAGCTTTTTTATGTCATTATTATCCAAAATTTTTTACATATATTTTCAGCTTTCACTTTCTGTCGCCTAAACTCTTTGAGGATGGTCCCTAACAGCAGCTGATGACGCAGAAGGCACATTGGCGCGGAGGTTTGTTTGGTAACTTCAGAGTTTGAGCTGTAACATCGTCTGTGGTCTGTAAAAAAAAAAAGTAGGTATCACTTTTATCATCCTGAACGACTCTGACAGCCAACAACACTTACTCGATATTACGTTGCATTTGATTACATGAATTACGACGTGTCTGTGTTACAGTCATTGAATTAGCTGCAGTTAACACATAAACACGTTAGCTTGTTTGCAACTGTGCATGTTAGTTTGGTGAAACTATTAAAATCTTTTGGCCTTCATGTTTCATCAGATGATGCGTAAAAAGCGACGCGCCTCTGTGGATAAAGGAGAGGGGGCGACTCCGACCACCAGTAAGTTTAAGGAAGTGTAAAATCACAGCACTGTGACTGGGTGCCATTTCAAAGTGTCTCAGTTTGACAGCATTATTCCTATCACACTATAATAGTAATTCTAACAATTTGATTAAAAGAAAAGTATGTAATATGACACGACCATTGCATGTCTAATATCTCACTCTCCTCCTGATGGCACCTTTTCTAAAACACTCTTTTTCATAGGGAGCCCAGTTTTTATTTCCTGGATTATTATTATTTCTTAAAAAGATTTCTTTGCTTCTCTCTACAGAGGCAAAGAAGAGTCGCTCCACCGGTCGGCAGCCAAAGGAACCTGCTGCAGAGGAGACTAATGAAAGTGTGTTTGGCGTCTTCCTCCGAGAGGCAGGTGTCACCTTGAAACAAGGCAGCACATCCAATGAGATCGGTAAACACGCTCACTCCGACTCTCAAAATATGCCAACAAATGAAATCTATTCCTCCACTTCTGATTTTTTTTCTAATCTTTATATTTTTTTCCCCTCCAGCTGTTGATCAAGTGGTTTTCCAAAAACGAATACAGCAAAAACTACAGAAGAGTCCCAGGTACCCGGGGGTAAGTGACCGCACCATCCCTGCACAGGAACAAGACAGTCAGTGTAAGACGGTAATGTTTCATTGGCGTTTCTGCTCTCAGATTGTACAGGAATTCACCACCGGACTGGAGTCTCACATTGAGGACCCTGAGCGATTCAGGAACTGCCTCCTCCCGTGTGTCCCACGGCTGTCCGATGGAGACTCCAGGTAATTTTTCCAGAAACAATCAGCGCTAATAGAGCTTATGTCATGTTTCTGTGGGGTACAACATACAGACATGTGTATCTGTGTTGCAGCAACGTCAGCTCATTCCAGGAGAGTCTCCTACGCATGCTGCTGGGGATTGAGATGCTGCAGGTGAGGTATTCTGCACAGATTCGACTAAAAGATGGCCAAGTCACTATCTTCACACGTCGTGCAGAAAAAAAGCAAATATAAAATGTCTCTCTTTTGTGCGTCGTTCACACATGCCTAACCTAATTTTTTTATTTCATGCAGACTTTCGTCATTAACATCTTGCTTGAAAAACTTCCTGAATTTATGTTTGAAGGGTCGGTATTTCAGTATTCACTTAACTGCTTTTTTATATTTAACTTTTACACTGTCTTACTTTTCTAAACTTCACATCCTTCTATCCATCACAGGACCGCAGACGGAGGGCTCAGCGTTCCGCGCATAATTATTAACCAGCTTAAATGGCTCGACAGGGTTGTAGAAAGCAAGGTAGTGTTTTCTGTGATGATGGGTCTCGTAGTCACTGTCATTATATGTTGATTTCTTCCATTGGACCCACAATCACATGCACCGTCTCGTTTGCAGGAGTTGGCGACGAAGCTCATGGAGCTGGTGTCGGTCGCACCGATTGAGGTTCAGCGTGACATCATCACCAGTCTGCCAGAGATACTGGAAGACTCCCAGCACAATGATATAGCCAAAGAGCTCAAGTATGTCTGACCTGTGGCTGTTGTGTCATACATGCGGTGTCAGAGTTGCTGATTATGCTTACTATACTGTACTTTCTATGTTCTGTGTAGCTCTTTACTCCAGGAAAACACTCAGTTGACAGTCCCCGTCCTGGATGCCCTCTCAAGTCTGAACCTCTGTTCTTCGTTACTGACTGAGGTAGTTCACACACAATATATCACATGTGTTTTTGTTCAATTATTTAAAGACTAAGTTGGTGTGGATTATCACACCTCACTGTTTTTTGTCTCAGGTTCGTGGAGCCGTCATGGGCACTTTGGCTGCAGTGCAACTGGAGGACCTTCCTGTCGTGGTCAAGTTCATCCTGCATGCGGTCTCAGCCTCTGATGCACATGAGGTCAGAGTTAAGTCCGCAGCATTCGGCATTTTAAAAAACACCAGGTAGCAATGGTGTTCTGGGTGTTATATTTTGAAATCAAGAAGCGCGGGGTGTCTGTTCTTTGTGTAGGTGGTGTGTAATCTTCGTAAAAAGCTGGAGTTGGAGCAGTGTATTCTCCCTCCTGTGCTGCAGGCCTCCCAGAGTCTCATCAAGGGCAAAGGGCCAGTAACGTAAGACCGCTCATTCACAGCTACATTTCAGTACATTTTGTCAGGGACTTTCCGTAGGTTTTTGAAGATTTAATCTAATAAATGTGATTTTGGAGCAGGTCTGGTTCCACACCAGCAGCTGGCAGCAGTCAGGACAGTATTGCATTGGTACTGGACGGCATCAAGTCAGCAGTGCGATTCCAAAAAACTATATCTGAGGCTTGGCTCAAGGTGGGAAATTAATTCGTTTTTTAAGACTCAGTTGCTTAACGCTTACGAAATGATCATGTTTTTGATTAATTTTTCATGTCAGTCAGTCTTCTCAGTTTCAGTTTTCAGTTTGCTCACTGAATTTTTTCTGTGTTGTCTTTCATTAGGCAATTGAATCTGTGGATGAAGTGGATGATCATAAGGTAAGTGTCATCTATTTATTTCAGGGTATTTGCCTAGTATGTTTAGTGTAAATGGAAGAACTCTTTTCAACTGATGGTCTACAAAATTGAATGACATTAAGAAATTAAATAAAAATTCTTCTTCAAAACCAGTCACAATGGTTGGTGTGGGATATTTTGATGCATCACATTTATATGTATTTACGGCTACGTGAATCTGTGCGTCTCACTCTGAAATGTGCTCCATCGTGCCAGGTAATAGATCTGCTAGTGCTGTTCATCCTCCACTCCACCAACGCCAACCAGAGTCGACGAGGCGCTGAGAGAGTGCTCAAGATGAAAGTAAGGACGGGACTAATCCAGGAGTCTCTGCTCCAGAAGACCTTCAGGGACTATGCTCAGGTGGGCCGATCTGCAGACATACAAGCCGAAATATAAAGACAGTAGCACAGTTCACATTTTTAAAAAAAACACCAATGTAGTCATTTATTATTACTTGATTTACACTGTATTAAATAGTAATGGTACTTCAGGTCATGCGAGGATATTTCTCCTCCATCCTGGCTCTGGCTCAGAGTTTACTGCGCTCCCCTGACCCCTCTGTGGTGCCTTTCGGTGGACACATGTACCGGCACTCATTCGCTGCTTTCGACTCTTACTGCCAGCAGGTGGGTTTAAGATGAATGTTTTTTTTTTAAATTTGCATTCGATTATGAATGCACCTAAGTCTTTTCAATTCCCTCGTGCAATTTCTTTCACAGGAAGTTGTGGGCTGTTTAGTGACCCATGTGTGCAGCGGTGTGGGCGGGGAGGTGGACGTGGCTCTGGAGCTGCTCTGCGGCCTGGTTACAGAGAAGCCCTCAGAACTGGCTTCGTATGCTGTTTTTGTCAAGGTGAGCAGGCGGTCAATATACCAGAGCTGATAATCCAAAACACTGAATAATTGTAGAAATGGTTAAATTGGAGGATTTCAGAAACAGGCAATGTGCTATGTGCCAACAACTCTTAAAGTCTTAAAGGTTTAGTGCCTTAACATTGCGTTTGGATTAGTTTTTAACTCAAGCTCAATATTATCCACAGGGAATCTTGGATTATATGGACAGCCTCACACCGCAGCAGATCCGCAGACTCTTCCACCTTCTGAGCAGACTGGCCTTTGGGCAGCAGCAGCAGGGATCTCACATCCAGGTGCACACTCACAGGGTGACCCAGTGGCAGTTTCATTCAACACTTTCCCTACCTTTCCTTGTCTCCCTCTCGCCCGCTCACCCACCTGCTCTTGCTCTGTTCCTCCCCACTCAGGATGACTTGCACATAGTGATCCGCAAACAGCTGTCCAGCACCGTGCCCAAGTACAAGCGCATCGGCATAATCGGTGGCGTCATGATTGTAGGCAGCATGGGGGCCCTCAGGTACGAGCTGTTACTCACAAACATAAGCACTGTTTTTCTTGTTCATTCTGTCACATTAATGACTAGTTATGTACACACCCATGTCCAGGCTTAAAGTGAAGGAGTCACAAAATGGGTCGTTACCCCAGGAGACGTTCAGACAGGTACATATTTTACACTTTTTGCCCTTAAAGCAATCAGAAGGAACAAGGTGCATGTTGCAATGATACTGCAGTTTATGATTTTTCATTCCAATTGTAAGTGTGTCATTTCTTAAAATGTCCTTTAGTTCAAGGTTTGTAGGCACAGGAAAGTATCTCATGAATGTAGATCTCAGAAAAACAATAATCATGTTTCAGTTTTTCCATTTATGTTGAGGAGAACCCCTAAAAGCCGATTTTAGTTTTATAAGTTGATAAGATGTGTTTGCTCATATTGGTGTCTGAAACGAACATTTGCATGATGTATTCAAGCCTCTGATGGATGTGTGTCAATAAGATGATGCATAACTTTGAGTTTGCTCACTAGTAACCCAGCCTGTACTAAAATGGAAATAATTTCCCCTTCCACAAACTATAAAAGCCACGTCATCATTATTATTATTCGAGATGAGGTTGGAGGAGTGTTTTCACTCTTCCTGTTACATCAGTAAACAAAGCAGGGATAGATTGTGTTTGCAGGTCTGTGGATGTGCTCATGTACGTGTGTGCCGCTCGTTGCAGGTGACGGCCCTGTTGGAGCTGCTGAAGTCGAGCAGTGAGAGCTCGTCCGAGGCTGAAGCTCTGTACTGTGACGAACTGGCCAACCTGATCCTGAACTCCACCCTGGATCCACAAGTGCAGGTGTGTCTCAAACAAATGTTTACCATTCTTTAATCTCTTAATTGTATTATCTTTAATTTACTGACATGTGTCCGGCTCCAAAGGAATGACTAAGCACTCTGTTCCTGTCATCTCTCTTCTCCCAACAGGAAACAATCGTAAAGAGTGTCCTGAACGACTTCCAGAATGACTTTGTGGTGGATATAGGGCAAGAAATATCAGAGTTAGTGATGGACATGGGGAGACTTTAAAAATGCCCTGTTTTAATACTAAAATTTCATCCAATAACTAATATCATCTATCCTTTCCTACTTGTGTTCCTCAGTTCTTTTCCCTTTCCAGCCCGTATGATGTACAACCTGGATGAGGATGATTGTGAAGGAGGCATTGCCATCAACCTGCTGCCTCTAGTGGCTAAAAGCATCCAGAGCAAAGGAGAGCAGCAGATTCAAAGCAAGAAGGCACAAAAGTCAGTCACCCCACAACAAAATATTTAGTTAGCAATGTTTTCCACTTGCAGCGGAGTTAGATGCACAGCGCCAGTTTATCGTTTAATATCTTATAAGCACGTATGCTCAATCATCAACCAATCATCAATGAAACTTTTAATGAGGTTCTCCCTGTGCTTTGTGTGTCGGACAGGCGAGTGTCTCCTCTCTGTCTCTCTCCATTTTTCCGCCTCCTGAGACTCTGTGAGGAGAAGGAGCACAATGGAGACCTCGAGGGGATCGACGCCCTGCTGGGTGAGGAACTGGAAGTTGCGTGTTTCTCTCGGGCAAACCAGTTTGTTTTCGCGTCCATGGGCTGTGAAATGATTTGACTCTGTTTCCATTCACTGGGATGCAGGCTGCCCCGTGATCCTGACAGACATGGACGTGGTAGAGAAAATGGAGAGTCTGTCAAAAGCTGAGAAGGAGTTCCTCTGTACGTTGCTCTTCCACACCATCAACTGGTTCAGAGAGGTAACTGCATGGGTTGATTCATGTGTACAGCTCTTTTCTTTTTCTAAACTTCAAAAGGGTCAAACTGTATCTTACCCCTGCTTTCTGACAGGTCATAAATGCATTCTGTAAAGTAAAGGACGTTGAGCTGAAGATGAAAGTGATGACTCGTCTTCAGAATATCACCTACCTTCAGACATTGTTGGAGAGGGCTTTGGCAGGTTTGTTTCTGATCTCAAAGTCTCATTATTATGCCATTTGGTATCACTTCTATTTAACACTATTTTAAACCATGTATCTTTTTTATTTCCTATGTGTTTCAGGTACACCTGGCTATATTCCACCTGTTGCCAACTTTGATGGAGAAAGCCCGGATGGGATCGTACTTAGTTCCACTGCTCCTGTGAATAAGGCAAAGAAAGGTGACCGCACCCAACAGAAGATATTTCTTTCCACATTAATGAAGCCAAAAACTCTGAATGAGCTCTTGCCTAATGTTTTAACTTGCACATTACATAGATGGCACGGGGAAGAAGAGGAAGGCCCCTGGAAAGAACTGCTCAGACAGCAGCTCTCAGCTCGATGAAACAACTGAAGCAGAAAAAACTCAACTGGTAAAACTTCGCCTCCCACACTAATGTTAAAACTAGTGTTTTTTAACGTTACTGAGCTAAAAAGGGGATTCTGCTTGCACTAAAGGAGCAGCCGGAGAAGGAGAAAGAAATGGAGATCCGGCACGGTGTCAGTCTGTTGTCCTACAGACCGTTTTTCAGGGAGCTGGACATGGAGGTGCTGAGTGTGCTGCAGTGTGGCCTGCTGTCCCGCTCACTGCTAGACTCTGAGCTCCACACCAAGGTAAGGAGAGCAATACGGAGAGTATTCCTTTTACATATTTGTTTTTTTTTATGATTTAGGGATAAAATCCTGGTGTTCAGACAGACATTTTGGGATTAGGAATAGGATTAGTCAGTACATAATTCCAGATCTACAAACCATCTTCTTACACAGATATGACTTAAAAGCAGTTGAAATAATTTGAATCGGAGTAAAAACAATGTAATTTATGTCAGTTAGAGCTGTTTTTAGAATCAAATGTAATAATTTTACAAATGTAAGCACCACAATTACATCAACACACATGACATTTTTGCATCTCCTCTGACTTTTGTTCATTGAGGTGCGAGAGGAGGTTCTGCTGGGTCCTGCCGAGCTGGTCTTCCTGCTGGAAGACATGCTTCGCAAACTGGAGTTCAGCCTTACAGCTGCCCCTGCCAAGAGAGCCCCTTTCCTGAAGGTACAGAAAAGAGCTAATAAACACAGACCAGAGATGTCAATGTTTGATGTCTGAGGTCATTTCAGATCCTCCTCAATGTACATCTTTTAATACTGATTTTTTTTTTTGTCCAGAAGCTTTAAGTGTCAGTGATATTTTATTACATATTCGTCATACTCAGTTTAATGTATGAATCTGTAATATACAAGCTTTATGAGACACAACTTAATGACATATGTTCTTTCTTTTCTGCAGGGAAAAACTGATAAAAGTGTGGGATTCTCCCATCTACAACAGAGGAGCTCCAAGGATATCGCTTCTTGCTGCGTTCAGCTGCTGCCCTCCCTCTGCTCACACCTGGAGAACTGCCACAACCATTTTCAGGTACAAAACACAAACAGTCTGAACAACAGTGAAGACTTAGTCCCTGTCTTCCTTTTGCTTTGATACATTCATGCGTTTCTTTCCCCCCAGACGCTGTTGTCCGAGAACAACGGTGTGGTGGACGGACCTGCCACAGATGTGCAGGAGCACCAGCTGATGTCAACAGGCTACCAGCTGCTCCTGCAGATCCTAAACACCACCTTCAGCTGGTGAGGAGACCCAGCACCACTTTACTGTCATGTCAGACATTAAATCCTTTAACCCTGTAACGTTAGTTACAGAGTATGTCTTTGGAAGAGTCAGCATGTGTGTGTCAGCTGTTCAGTTTCTCCCCTGACACTGTGTGTGTGTGTGTGTGTGTGTGTGTGTGTGTGTGTGTGTGTGTGTGTGTGTGTGTGTGTGTGTGTGTGTGT
>JAOXYL010000100.1:14782311-14809218 GCA_028564955.1 Terapon puta | reverse complement strand
AAAAAAAAAAAACACTGCCGGCAGTAACTGGCAGTGCTTTTCAGCACAGATGTTATTTGAGCAGATATATGACCTGACTGGGATCTTATCCGGAGCTGGTGTCCCTCTGTCCAGTGACACTCGCCATATCATATGAAGGTACAACATCTCCACAAGTTTAAGTTAAACAACTAGTATTTTTACTTTAAAGGACAGTTTTATTATTATGTAGACAACTTCATGACAGCTGTATCCTCTTTGATGTTTTTGTACACAATCCAAATACCTCACTCTATTTACTCCACTATCTACATAATGGAGCACTATTATGAAATTTAAGTTGTCTTAAAGGTTTGACTTTGACCATGACATATAGTGACAGATACCTCTGTCTTGAATCCAACAGAAATGTATTGTGGTATAATGAAAGTACAGTGGTGTCTTGATTTACAAGTTTAATTTGTTCTGTGACAGCGGATATCTGAGGCTGGCTCGTAACCGGACATACAACCCAAGCAACTAAGCAGCTCAAGAGAAGCAAACACACGTACACATACTCTACGCATTATAAAACACAAACTTTGACATAAACGTAAGAGCCGCACAAAACCAGGCAAAGAGCCACATGTGGCTTGGGAGCCGCGGGTTGGCCAGGCCTGCCATAGACCTTTCTACAAAATGTCACGTTGTTCCTCCAATTATGTGGCGTGATTTCTAGGTACAAACTTCTACTGGTGTGAGGTGACTCACTGAGGCGCTTTGAAAGATGATTTAATGTATAAACCCATGTTTTCTTCCTCTCTGTCTCCGCAGAGGCCATCAGAGAAATGTCGCTATGTGGTGGGCAGCGTCCTGTGTGAGGGCGAGGAGAAGCCGGACGAAGAACTGCAGAAGTTGTATGAGAAGTTTGGCTTCAAAGTGTTTTCTCTGCCTGAAGTGAGCCACGCTGTGACCACCAGTTTCCCTTGCACCACCCCTCTGTCACATGTGCTGGGACCTTACAGGATCTACCCCAGGCTCGCTTCCTACATCGAGGTATGAACAGTATGTCAGAACTGTGTGGACTTACTCTAAGGCTCTAATGCTCTTGTAGCCACGTACTGTCTTATACAAAAAATGATCCCTGAGAAACACAGGTGTAAAGGTCTGAGCAGTGCGTGTGCATGTCTCCATCCTTTACAGCATGTCTTCAATTTTTTAGCAGTTGTGTCTCTGTCCATAAGAATGACTCACTCGATGAAGAAAATAATACAAGAGTGTTCTTCCTCTCTCTTCCTTTTGCCCTTGTTTTGCAGTGGATGGCAGTCACCCTGTGATCTTATGTGTTCTCTTTTCTGCTTGCCACTTGTCAAAAGACCCTCATTCATGTGTTGTTTAATTCATCACATGAGCAGATAAGGTCTTTAAAGCAGATTAAGAATAGATGAAGTCGTAGGAAATGAAGGTATGCCCCTGGTCCCGGGGCCCATATGCTGGGCACCATGTCCTCAGGACAGGCCTCAAAAAGCTATTGACATTTAGTGATGACATTTACACACATGGATTAATTTAGGGGCATTCCACTGCATGAATAATACTCCACGTGAGCTCATGTGAGAGTGCGTGCATGTGCATGCTCAAGCGTCTGTCCATCTGTTTATTTAAGCTTGTGCCTCATCACTGGAGGTAAAAAAAGCCCCATTTCCCAGTCAGTAAATATGCCATTATGTCTTCCCACATTCACCTTTTGTGGGTGGAACAAACTTTGCTTTTTCATATACCTGCCAGTAAGAGACAAGGCTTTCACACACAGTTTAATGGCAGAGGTCACATTTAAGTGCTGAATTTCATCAGTATTTCTCCCTTCTCCTGTGAACCTTTTTGTATATTATCAGTAAACCGCAGTGTTTTAATTGCCTGCACAAACCCAGTGCATCACCAACATGTGATGCCACAGGAGTCATGCTTTACTGTGTTGAGTCCTCCATCTGTTGTGTTGCGTTGAGCACAGAGGAAGTGAAGGGGACGAGGACCCCATCGATGGCGTTGTTCATTGGCTGTATCCAGCTCTGCCAGCATATCAAAGCCATGCTAAAGATAGAATCTGTGTCATAGGCTGATCACTTCCTAAAAGGTCTCAGTTGGTCATATTTTTTTCTTTTAATCCAGGCCTTGTCCTGGAGTTTTCTTTATTAGGCAGCTTAAATGAGTGACTCTGACGACAGTGATGTCTCCTAATTTGGATTGGCTAATTCTCCATGTACTTTGGCCCTTGTGATTGTAGAGTGCCATGTGTCTCTTCTGATACACACAGTCACCAGCTGCTTCTTTTCACCTGCCCTGAGGGCACTACACCCAGATAACCCCCCCACCCACCCACCCACCCACAGTACGACAGCTCAATCAGCCAGTAGTAGTTGCCAGTGTACAGACATGGAAATGATCCCACACCGGACTCTCACCCAGAAAACATGCTATTGTTTCTGTTTCTGCCTGGGTGTGCTGGAGAAGCTGTGTGCTGTAGCCAGAAACTGAACTTGCTAAAAGGTACAGTAGAGCACAGGTTTAGCTGCTCTAGTAAGGATGACTGTGACACTGAGTTTGTGCTTGATTGCCTTTTTTCACTGCTTTTTTTGTTCATTTATGTAGTGATATCACTCATGATCTACTAATTCTTTAATCCTTAAAAAAAATCACTGTCTGGCCAGTTTATCATTGTTTTCCAGCGTTCTCATCTTTCCTTTTTGCAGTTTGCCCTCTCTGCGACAGTATGCATACTGTAACACCCCTAATGCGAGGGCAGGACTGACTCTAACATGCGCACTGGCACGGACTAAACGGTTCTAAAGGCATAGGAATAGCATCGCTCTGTGTTAAAATTTAGTAGTACAGCATTTCCTTTTAGGCTCTAGTGCTGTTATGTAATCACGATCAGTATCAGCGAAAGCATCAGGTTTTACTCGCTCACACTTGTCTGCCATACGGAAGTAGTGCTTGTCATAGTCCATCAGCTGACCTGCGTGCTGTGACAGGTCATTAAGGAGCTGCTCTTGTACAGTCTATGGGCTAATAACGCACTAACATGCAGTGTGAGCTGTGGATTGGCAAGTGCACTATGCACACCAGATACAGTGGGGCTAATGAATAATGGAGCATGATTTAAAGAGGCTTGGATAGAGGGTGGTATGTGAATGTGCTGGAAATGTGTGCCTATATTCTGTATGTATGATTGATTGAGTGGTTTTGTAGTGTGAGGGACCTTGATAGGAGGGAAACACTTGTGTGACGTAGCTTTGTGTTTTAAGATCTAGTAAATTTTACTGTACAAGTTTCTGCTAATCTGTGTACAAATAGAAATTTACCTGCATAGTGTTTTTTTTAACAACAAGCTATGATATTATTGTCTTATAAAGCAGAGATAGCTGGATTTGTAAGTAAATAGTTCCAAACACATCCAAAAGACACAGAAGTACATTAGTTTTCACATTAGTGTTAACTGTTTATCAGAGCTTTCTAAAATTATGCAGCTAATAATGAGCGATGAGAACAGAGAGACACAGCCAAAACAGTAACATTTTAGGAAGGACAAAATTATTTGTTAAACCACATTGAAATGCACAAAGATGGGTGGCAATTCTTTTTTTACATACAGTCCACTGACAATTCAAGTAAATCTATTTATTAGTGCAGCTTTAACCCTTGACATTTTTGCACAAATGATGCCTCGAGCAAAACTGCGGAGGACTGGTGAGGTGGGCTTGCTGTTGTGCCCAGCCCTCAGTGTGAAAGTGTTTTCGCTCCCCCCGTAGTGCTTCAGTTATCAGAGAGCAGGTTAAGTGCATAACTGCCCTTTTTCACTTGAGCGCTTTCTCTCTGGTCCAACAGTGCCATCTCCACACCACCTTACCTTGCCTTATTGCTTCCGTACACAGCACATAAGCTAATCCACACACACGCACACACACACACACACACACACACACACACACACACACACACACACACACACACACACACAGGTATAATTGTAGCTTCAAAGATGTGAGGCAGATAATAACTGTTTGCTGTGTTTAATCTTCGCGTTTTTAATGTGTTGTTAATAATCAAGGGGTGTCAACAAATTTTCGTATATTAGTTGAATGTCCAAAATCTCTGTAATTCATCTCTGCAGCTGTGTATTTATGTCTGTCTAAATGACAGCACTAAGTGAGTGGGTATGAGCACAGGATACTTAGGATCGTATCATCTCCCAGTTAAAAATGCTGCCGGTGAAAAGTGGTAAAATGAATGGATAAAGAAGTAGCTGTCACACTATATTAAAGGATTTGGTCAAACCCTGTTTGATCTTTGTGAAAGCACCTTTTCAGGCCTGAAAGAATTGAGGCGAACAATCACTGGGGTGTTATTTTGGTGGTTGCGTCAAACAAGACTCCCTACAGTCCCTGTGAGCAGAAACAAGATGAAAAACCGATAGCTGCCATCCATTTAGTAATCCATTTATCTGAATCGTGCTTAAAGCATCATAAAAGCATTATTATTTTCTCCCGTGATACTGTATCATGCCGCAGTTGAGCTTGCCTTGCAGGTCCCACAGCAATTAAAATGTAGATCTATAAACCCCCTGGAATATCATGGGTCTGTATCATCTGGGGTGTTCCACTGCCAAAGAACTTAAATGTGGAAATGTGAACTTAAATGTCTCTAGTATTGCTCTGTATGGTTGCTCATGTTACGTTTAAATAGGAAATGTGTTGTTTATGGACGAGTAGAAATCATAAGTAGTGCTGGCTCAGTCATAGTTTTAGCTCACAAACGCAGCATTGGAAATGTGAAATATGAAAATGTGAAGCATTTGAGCACTTTTTAACTATCCAGAAAGAAAGTCCAAGCAATTTGCCTCTGTCATGATGAATATTGTTTTGAACTCACTTTGAATTAGTAATATCACCATATGCACAGGCCCACCACACACAGTATAAGATATATGGGTCTCTTGTGTTGCCAGCTGTGTGGCATGTGAGGTGGATAACGAGATGAGTTTTTGTACAAATGTGCTGAACAACAGTTTTGGAGTGCTTTGGGGGTCTCTGAAAGTGGCAACAAGAAGAAACGTAGGGTGCAGTTTAGGATTTAGGATAAAAAGCCTGATGAATTCAAGTGCTGGCTGGTTGCTGGACGTCCATAGTTATTGAACGTTACTGATTTACTTTACTGAAAACTCTTTTTGTGAGGTGCAGTTTTGGTGTTATTTTCTGGCAAAATGGAGGCGACGCTGGCGTTCTCTGTTTTCACCTTTTTAGTTAGTGGCACCTTCATGCTCTACCACTGCGAAGTGTTGATTTCTCACCTCCATTCTGCTCATGGTTTATTCACCAGCAGCTCCTCTCCATCTTCTTTGATGTTATTATTTGTTGAATTAAATATATAAAATTTGTTTTGCTTGTCCAGAGCATCAATATTTCATGCAATGGCCTGATTAGGGGTTAGCCAGTGGAACTGCGCTGATTTCAGGTGTATCTGCTGTGTAAACAACAACTGAGATGCCCTTTGCTCTGGTTAGATGTGTCGGTGGGTGAATGGAAACGTGTCCGCCCGGTCGCTGTCTCTGCAACTGTTAGCGAAATGGATTCTCTGGAGTTGTGTTGTTTGTGCTCTCCTTTGCATTCACTGAAATGTTCACCCCTCCCAAATCAGAACAGTCTTGTTTTCTAGAAAGTTCTCTATTTTTAACTTATAGCATCGTCTTTGTGCGTCTGTCTCCGTGTCAGTCTTTGTGTCTTGTGCCAAGTGTGTGCAGCTGATAAACGATCTGCTGTCTGTCAGTCAACCAGCAGGATGGTGAATGGGGAATTAGGGCACTCCTGTAAAACAGCTGTGCTCCCTACCTACCCGCTGTAGCGTTCTTCTGTCTCCTCCGCGTCTCGTCTCTACTGAACACACGTCCTCAGAAACGCACATACACATAGACCATTTATTAATGATAATCCTAAATCATGTTACATGGTTATAAAGCCAATTATTTCCCCCTCAAAGTCAGGTAAAGGAATCCTCCCACTCGCTGTCTTACATCCTGAACAGCATGCCTTAAATTACATCTCTTTCTCTGTTTTTAGCTGACAGCGCTGAGTTCAGTTACCCGTGTGAGGAATGCATTTTTATGCAGATATAATAATTCATTTCTGGCTTTGTTTTTTCGCATATTGTCACCACACACACTGAACCCTGCGGGCTCATAGATAGCATAGCTTCCTGAAGGTTTTTTGTGTGTTTGGGTACAAGGGGATCTGATTATCTGGAATATTCTGAGTACAGTACAGAGACTGTGTTTTATTCCTTTTTGTTGTACCTTTTCCAGTTGTCTCATCGTGTGAATTACACGATAATACAATATGCTAATAGACTTTCCTCTCCTAATTATTTTGGATAGGAGCTGGTCACTTTCAGCTAAGAGGGGGCTTAGCGAGAGACAATTAACAGGTAATACTTTGACACAGGGAAAGAGCCTGAAGCGATGTGTGCCTCTAAATGTCAGCCCGCACTGAAACAGTTTGGAGGAAGAGTTTAGTTTTTGGGGAATTCTGCCATTATTTTTCCTTCATACCCAGAGTTAGAACACCCTACAGATGCTTTGTGACATCTCTTGCACGCAGTTTGAAGCTTACCTTAGCTCACTTTGTGGGTATCTGTGGGATCAAAAAGGAGCTCCTCAACATATGGCACCTTCAAGCTGCAAGCCGAGAAATTAAAAAAGCATCCACGAGTTAGTCTCACCTGGGAAAAATAGAAGGAAAAAAAAAAAGAAAACAAATTGAAGTTTTGCCAAACAAAGCCATAAGTATCCCTTTATACTTCCTGCCCAGTGACACCATGATAGCCTTTTTTATATATTGGTCTATGCTGACCCTCCCAGCTCTTTTTTTTTTCCTATTTTGTCAGGCAATGAGAACTTAAAACCGGCCCAAAGGGAAATGGAGGCAGGGGCAAGGCGTGGCAGGATTCTACATCTTTAATGCCTCCAAGGCTCAGGGCGCAGACTCCCTTAACTGCTCTCTGTTCAGCGATTTCTGCGTGGGATGGGATTGCGCAGAATGGCAGGGGTTGTGGCTGCGATGGCATCAAAGCGCAGGAAGCAAAGTGAGACTCAATAAGTGATGTGTGAGTCTGCGAGCGGAGCGCGTGTCTCTCTTTCTCTCTCTCTCTCTCTCTCTCTTCCTCTCTGACTGATTGCTCCGGAGCTTGGTGGAAATTTGAGTTGGAGGAGGCACATGTCTGTCTGCTCTTTGTGTGTTTATGTCTGAGAGTGCTTTAAAATGCAGGTTGCGGTGAGAGCAAGATGAGTCTCCTTCATTATTAATACTGTCATTCCATGGCATTGTTCCCTCCATTACATTTTTATTGGTTAACACATTTCTTGTTTCTTGAGGGCTCTCAATAATAATAACCTTATGGCTAATAACAGAGCAGCAGTCCTGAGGTGTAGGCAGCCTCTGACCTGCGCTTCTTCATATCATGTGTTTACTATTAATATGCCTTGTTATTTCCTTCATTTTGCCGTTTGAAAGTCTGTTGAGGAAACACTTGGCTGTGGATGCACAGGGCTATATTTAGACACCAATGACGCTGATGACAGTTTCATCACTTTTTTCCCTTTTCTCTCCTACGAAGAGTGGGCTGTGATACGCTGCAGCCCTGTGTACACACTGGACTCTTCCCAAAATTTCATATAACACCCGATTTCCTGTTTGCTGTGCCAGTCTAAAGCGCTCCAATATTCATTTATTTTGTGCTTTCCATCTTTACATCTAAACCTCACTTATCGCTTAACCTTCTTATGACTAAGAAAAAATGTTTTATCCTTTCAAGGCTACCGTAATTGAGGATCAGTAGGTTCAGTTTTGATGAATTTGACTGATGAAAGCATAACTGAGGTTTTTGTAGTGGTGGGTAGCAACAAAGTATATATAGTGGAGTACCACATAGCTGTAACTACTGGTTGCTTTATTTCCAGCTTGTGGTTTTGCACATGAAAACGTGATCAACACATGACATGAGATGCACACTAAGATGCTGTTCATTTGTTAATGCATCATAATAGTGATCCAATACTATAATATAATATATAAGACTATTGCAAGCTCAGAGGAACTATTCTGATCAATGAATACATCTACTTTTGATACTTACAGTATACTTTTTGCTGAGTTAATTATATATTATATAACAGTTTTATGGAATAACATTTTAGATGCTGAACTTTTATTTGTGCTGATGTATTTTTCAGTCTTGTATTGCTCCTTTTCACTTAATAAAATAATCTAAATGCTTTAGCCATGATGCTCTTCTAGCTTGGTCCACTAATGTCCTTATTTTCAATTTCAAAAAGTTTAAAACCTGTTCTTGTAATAACTCTGTGAGATAATACTTACAACTCTTTAATTTATTCAAGGCAAGTCATATTCTGTTTACAGTCATCTCATAGGGTTTGCAAAGGGAGAACTTGTTGCACCCTCTTTGCCTAGACCCTCGATCTAGATAAAGAGAAACTTTTTGCTGGGGGGTAATAAAAGGAGACTTCCTCAAATAGTACAGCAGAAGATCTCTCTTCCATTGAACGCATGCAGTCACATGTACTTAACATCCGAAAATTATATTATTACCCAGATAATTTTTGTATTACTCCTCCAGTCTTTTCTGCTAATTTAATTGCCGGATTGCTGGTTATTGTTAATGGTTAACATACAGACATGATGAGCGCATTTCCCAAAACGCAGAATTGTTCCTTTAAGTATTGACTTGCACCTTTCGAGGCTGTGTTGTAAACATTTAAGCAGCGCTGCGCTTTAATCGTTGTGGTAGTCTTGTAATGTTGCTCTGAGGCTCCTATTCTTAGTGACAATCCAGTGATGCAGTAAGTGAGGTTGATAGCAGGCAGAAGCATTTGCGGTGTTCCTATTGATTCCTGCTTCCCTCTGGCTCAGGGATACTCTTCCCTCTGAAACTCCAGCTGGGCGTCACACACCATGCTGCCAATTAGACTCTTTCTTGTGAGCGCACCCTGACAGGTAGTGTTTTCACTGTTGTGTTTGTGACCCGTGTGCATTTTCGCCTCTCTTTGTCTGCTCCGCGTGCACATTACACCCGTTCGGCTGAGGGTAAAATCAGCCTCTCGCATTTTTTCTGACCCACCCAGCCCCATCCGTATTGATATGTGAATACTGGTTGCCATGGTGATATGCACTAAGCCATGGTGTGCTCTTTGATACAAAATTGCAAATTCCACATTCTGTGCACATGAATGCATGTGAAGGTTTTAGCATACCCTCGAAATTGTGTGAACTTTTGAATGCGTGGCTGTGATGGCTGATGCAGAACACATCATGTTACCTTGATATTCAGTACTGTCCTTCTCTTTTTGAGATAAAAAAAAGTGCTCTGACCTGTTACAGGCAACTAATAATGGTCTGTTTGAACGCGTTGGCCTGCCCTCTTTCATATGCGTGGGGAACTGCAGCTTGTGAAGCCGAGGCAGTGGGAATATTGAAAATTGAAGAGGTCAGATGACAGAAGTTTCATGCATCCACGGGCATCTGGTCATCGTCCATCTGGATCCCTCTTTGGAAGCGCTGTTACTCTCTCAGGACACACACACACGCGGAACATGCTCTCACAAAATCTTGTTTGTGTGTGTGTCAAGTAGGTTGTTCATCAGATAGCTCAGCGAGGTTTATTGACTTGATTTCAGCTTATTACATCCAGCCAAGTCGGCAAGGACATCTTGGCCTTTAAAAAGAAGTTCATGGCCTTTAAGAAGCAATTCTCCACAGGAACTTTGGGCTCAGTCTAAGGCTGTCTGTTTGAAGTATCAGACTGTGGAGGAGTGGGTTTGTGAAGATTAGGCCTATCTTTGCATCATCATTCTCAGAGGAGGTCCACAAAGCTGTACACACTGGCAGCCTATTCTGTCGTTGCGGACGTGTAAAGACGAGCAGTAACGTCGTCTTTGCTGTCCCCAACTGGCTCAAAATCAAATAATCTGAAAAAAGTTTCAAATTTACAAAAGTAAGCTTGTTTGTTCACAACAGTTATCTATTTATTTAGAATGATGAATATTGTGTGTTTCTATGTGTTATGAGTCTGGCACTCTATCTGCAGTTCATAGCTAAAGGAAATAAAATAAATGTGCACAATTAAACAAGCATGTACTATGAAACTAAGCAGATTCTGTTCAGTAGAGATTTTTGAACAGTGGTAACAGATTGACAGGTTAAATCTTGTATTTCCACCCTACTGTTGTGTTTGTGTTTGTATTTTTTGTTTGTTTTGTTTATTTATTTATTTTTTACACCAATAACATGATCTCTGCCAGAAGATGCTGAGGGTTCGTACTGGATGGAGCACATTCGTTCATTCTTCTTCTTCTTATTTCCACATAGTGTTGCCATGTTTTTTTTATTACATGGATATGCATACAACATTGATTTGTTTTTGTTCTTGGAGGGGTCTGTTTTGTTTGTTTGTCTACATTCAAATGCCACCCAGCATCGAAGCCTGGATCAGCCAAGACCAGTATGGGTTCTGGTCTCTGTGGGCTTTAAGTTTTTCATCTCACCAAGGTGGGTGGTGAGTTGCATTTGCATTCAGGTCTCTTTCTGAGGTTGTGGCCACTAAGAGATCTGACACCATGTACAGCATTATGCAAATATGCTCTGAACCAATGATCATAATTCAGCCCTTTAACTGAGCAGCACTGTGTGTCTGAACCTCTTTAAGTATCACAACTGTGCATGTGCTGTATTCATGGATATGAATTAACTTAAGTCCCTGCAGTAAGACCATATCCTTGCCATGGCTGCCATGTCTCCAAAACCTGCAGAGAGTGAGCAGTTCATTCAACTTTAGTATAGGAGAACTATTTATGAGGGGCAACCCCTGTGTGCCTACAGTAGGCTTACTCAGACAGAACTAAAAGGAAAGGGAGGCTGTTTAAGGTCTGTTATCTGCTTAGAGTTAGACACTGTTATTTAAACCTTTTAATTGTTATTTCACTGAGAAGCTACCACACCTGTGGCATCCAATAATTCTGTATTTCGTGATATTTTGAATGATTATCGGATGGTGTTAGTTTTGCTCCATGTCGCCCCTAGTTTAGTGCTCAAAACCGCCTTTAGCATTGGTAGCTGTTCTAGATCCTCAGGCAGTGTCCTCCCAGTATAACCATGAGAGCCCGTGTAGCTCTGTTAGTGAGAGCAGGATGAAATCTGCCTTGCTGCATTTTAAATTCTCTCCAAGCTGGCTCCATCGCTGTGCATCTCACTTCAATCAAAGGTCTCTATATTTGCCCACAATTCATGGTCAAACCTTGATCTCCGTCTCACACGTAGCCCCGACCTCCAGGTCAGCAGAATATTGTCCTGTAGACCACATGAATCCAGTCCCCTCCATCAGTCAGTTATTCTTCCTCTCTGGCTGTCCCGCAGTGAAAAGGCCACACTGACTTGCCACTGTGGGTGAGCAAATATTAAATAGATGCCAGATTACCAAGAAAGACCCCTCTGGGTGGAACATACGGCAGCTAATCCACAACCTTCTGGCTGTGGAGGCACAGGAGACGAGTAAGAGCAGAGGTGTCAAAAGAGATCAGCTGCTGACATTTCTTAAAATGTGTAACAGGTATTGCTTTTTAAAAAATCTTTCTGTGTCTTGATTTTGCAGCTGTTGTTTTGCTGCAGAACTCTTATGCTGTGCGTGTTTGTCTGTGTGTTGGGAGTATGTTTGTTTTCCAGTGGATGCACACTAAGATGCTGTGCTTATGTAAAGTAGCTGCACAGAGACACGCACTGGCCTTTGGGCACTTCTGTATCAACAGCATGTGAGGGAGTAATATTATTGGAGGAGACGGGGCATGCTGTGTTTATGTTGCAAAAGTGGTAATAATCTGGTAACACTATGCTGGATTCTGTGGAAATGCAACTCGTGCAACAATGATACTGGAGTTTTTTTTAGAATTTATATTCAGTCTGTTAAACAGCATAGCTTTACGTCAGAATTTATTGCTACAATTATATTGTGCTTTGTATGATTCATTATGATCACCATAATGTATAGCAGTAAAATAACCTAATGTGGGCATCCTATTTAAATCCCGTTTTTGCTTCTTGTATATGCCTGCCTACCCCTTGTTGCTGCCATGTAAATGATGCTCATTTACAATTCTCAGGAATTTACATTGATTTACAGGCAGCATTAAACCAGCGTTTATGATTTTTACATATGGTCCATCTCAATAAGAAGCGTACCATATGAAGCTAGGGGGGTTTCTATATCTAGTGTATCAAACTTGTACAAACCCACCTCATAAAATTAAAACAAACAAAAAAAAACATATAACCTAAGGATAAAAAACCGTCTTGCTTATAAGATAAGTATAATGGGGTGGTTCCACGTTATGTCAGAGATCCATGGTTACATTAAATAACTTAATGTTCTTCACACTTGTTTTTTTTTACTTTGAGCCGAAAAGATGGCTCAGTGCTCTCTGAAGCTGAAGCTCCAGCTCTAATAAACAGAGCAAGAATAATAACGGAGGTGCGAGTCAGGCAGGACTGGACATTTCGTAATGTGAAAGTGTGAAAATGTCTCCTGTTGTCCAGGTCAGAAGACATTTTTATCACATCTGAATCCAGTGTTCAGCTGTGCCGAGGAGCTGATCCCTCTTTTGTTCCTTTCTTTTACATACTGGAACAACAAGATGAAAATATATCGTCTCAAATACAGAGACTGCATACTCAAATATGTCATATTTTAAATGAAAGAAATAAAGAAATCAATCGATCAATTGTTCTTTTAAAAAATGCATTTTTCTTTCATAAGTTAATTACGATGTGTTGAGATTGAAGGTGCATTCAACAGTGGAGAGCTTCCTCTCGGTGTGGCACACACACGTGTAGGTGCATAAATGTAAACCTTTGCAGGGCCAGAGTATATTCTTCTCCCACCAGCAGTTAGCAGGGGATTCAGGACTGACATTAGGGTTGTAGGCAGGTGTCTGTAACACTAGGACGAGTTGTTCTTTGTCTGTATTTCCTGGCTCCTCTTGTTTATTGAAGACTGCTTTAGCCAAAAGGGGTCTCAAATGAAATTGGACCCAGTTACTTAGTTTATTAAAATGAAACACTGAATCTCCTTTGACCTCATCAGTGTTGCCCTTTCCTCAGTGCCAGCGTCAGTGCCCACTTGCTATCTTGGAGAGGATTAAAGAGGTTCAAAGAGAGAAGGTCCTGCGATAGATGCTGTGTTGTCTCATGTGAAAGTAATTGTCAAATACTTTTTTGTCACTGTGTCCTTCCTGTTGCTGTCCCAGGCGGCTTCACAATCCATTTTACTTTTGAACCTCTTGTCCATTCCTGTGGCCGCCATAAGAAAGGAAATGTCTTAATGCTTTTAATGGGATTAATAGAAGACCTTAGTGGATAGAATATAAAAAAGAACAGGAGAACTGAAAAATAAAACCAAATAAAGATAGTTAGATGTCACTCCCAACGTTCTCTGCGACAATATAATATATATACATATTTGTATCCATATTAAAGTGGACATGTTTCAGCTACTGTGACACCAGGGGACAGATTTTCTTTTTCTCCCTTTTTTTGGCGTGACTCATAATGGTGTTTGTTGAACTTTGTGACCCGCTTTCGCTTTTGGATTGGTGTCCCATCTCTGGCTGATTGTTTTCCAAAACTGTAGCCCTGCCGTAACAACACCTGACCTGAAAAATACATCTATCTGAGTCATATTGATTCTCCAGTGATGATTCTGGAGTAGGCAATCCAATGTGCAGTGGTAATTTCAGCCTTTAATGAACTCTGGGAGGGCCTTTAGAAGCCTGTGATGAGTCTGTATTTTACAGAGAGTAGTTTGTCCAATACTATAGCTATTAATTAAGTAGGCGTTTACTTAGGACTCTCATCCTCTCTTATACTCGCTGTATGTGTGTGTGTGTGTTTGTTGGTATATGACTTTGTGTTTATATGTATTTGTATGCATCCCCTCCTTATTTAATCTTCATTTAATTTCTGTGGAGCAGGCACTGTCCTCATGTAATCTGATCCATCTGTGCACCTTTTTTGTTACCTGAGGTCAGATGCAACCTCATTGACCTTGTCAAAGACGTGTCACAGGCAGATTTAGGATTGCTTTTATTTTCTTGTCCTTTGCATGTTTGCCCTGTGCCTGTGCGGATTTTCTTTAGTGTGAATAGTTGTCTGTCTCTATATGTTGGCCGTTTGATTGACTGGCAAAAAGTTCACAGTGTACCCCGCCTTTCACCCAAAGTCAGCTGGGACAGGCTTCAGCAAAATGAGAATATTCTAAAGACTTTACAGAACTAGAGTATGTGACTATGTGGATCATGCTGGCTTTATCAAGACCACAGGTAAACATGTAGGATGTTTTGACTTTGTATTATTTTACAAAGGCATGGTCAAATAAATAGGGCTCTCAGATACTTGTTGAGAATTTACTATTGATGCCTGACATTTTTAACCTGCAGAACCGCTACGTAAAGGAAACTTGTCAGAAGTTTTAGATTTGCCCAAATAAATCGTTTCTCTACTTCACCTCTGCATAGCTTTGTTTTTCATTTTTTTTTAACCCAACCTGAAATGCATTCCTCAAAAGTAAATTTATATCAATTTTCTGTTGTTTTCTTATTTGCCTTCCTTATTTTGATAGAGGCATATTTATAATTAATTATATGTATGTAAGCTCTGCCTTTACTAACATTAGACAACCTTACTGGCTTTGTTTTCACTTTCAAAGTGTTTTCAGAGTAAAGTCCTACCACTGCCCTCTGATTTTATTCACTGTGAAGCACATACAGGAAGAGTTAAGTTGGAATCAACACCATATAGCTTATAGCACGCACTGCGATGGTGTGTGAGTGACAGCATGACTGCAGGCAAATGGTGATAAATGACAGAATATTATGCACAAGGGATCGCTGTGGCACTAAGAATCAAGGTGTGGTTGGCTGCCACGAGTGAATTAATGTAGCTGAAATACCAGCGTAGGTGGCAGGTTCAATACATCGTGTTCAGGTCAGTAGTCAATCACACAGCTAACACACATAGACAGACACGTTCACATTCACTACAGACAATTTAGAGTTTTCCAGTTTACCTCACCTCCATGTCTTTCTTACTTTCTGAGAAGTGGTGCACCTGCAGAAAACATGCACACTCTACACAGACAGGCCCTAGCCAGCTAGGTCAGGCCTCACTTTGGATTTAAAAGATGCATATGCACCACCAACTTCTCAAGAAACTTCTCATTTCATTTTCTTCAACTAAGGAAAGACAGGCTGATGTTGATCACATTTGACTCATTTCCATGTTTGCCTGCGTGAAAAGCCTGGATGCAGCTGAACCTAAGTCGTAAAATTACCCATCAGCAGCCAGTATACATATTAGTGCTGCCATCCTTAACATGCCTCCTATCATTTAAACACCATTGGTTCTGGAGCTAAAACTCAGCTGGCTCAACACTCCAACAGCACAATTCGCATACCAGTTTTGATAGCTAATGTATTTCCAAACTATGTATCTCAAAACACAATGAAGGAGTGCCACGTGAATCATTTATATTTAGCATTAGCGAATTCTATGAGACAATAAAGATAAAAAATATATTTTTATTTGTGATTAGGATAAATTATTTGTGTGTAAACTTCTTTTAAACCCCTTCTTCTTGCACATTTACTACATGTGAACTAACTTCATGTGCATGCGAATATAATGTGTTCAGGCCTTTCTTGCATCTCCCCGTGGACTTACTGTATGTCACACTCTAACTATCAGCAGCGCAGAGCTGCAGCGGGAACACTCTAGTATGTGCTAAAGATGCCTGGTGAGCCATTCCTCATTAAAAGAGATGAGACATCAGTGGTTTGTACTGTGGAGCCTGGAGAAATGCTTCATGGGTGCAAATATTGATTCTGTTTATTCTCTCCCTGTGGGATGAGTGTTGCAGATCCATGTGGCTGAATATTTGCTCTGATTAATGATCAAAGACCAAGGTCATTAAGAATTTGCAGTAACAGTGGTCATATGGCTCATTATTTTCAATTTGTGCAAAAGAAATTATGAATGTATCTGTCATAATTTTGGATATTAGAAAAAAATATCTAGGTGAAAATCACAATCTAAAAATACCTGTGTGTAGCACAAACATGCTACATTTATTGTTTGTTTTATTACTAAAAGCAATTCTCATGCATATTCAGTAGCTCATTTATGCTTACTCCCTTCTTCATTTTTCCAAGCTGGGCTGTTGCAAGATGACATTGTTTACTTGTGAACCACAGTCAACTGTGTCTTTTTAATTGCAGTGGGGTGGATGGCAACTTTGGGATGTATGTAAATGCAAAATCTGCTTAAACTGATTTTTTTTATCAGTTTATTTTTTTGTGTTCAAAGAAAGGAAACAGCAATTATTTAACAATCATTCTTTAAACAAAATCTTGCATCATGGTTGTATTAATTCATTTTTATTTTAAGACATTAATGAAATAAATCATTTTGATTTCCCTTAAAGAGAGAAAAGGAGGATGGGGTGCTAAAGTGGTGCTGTTCATTAAAAACAGTTCTTGTTATTCAGTGAACTTATTTTCATCCAACACTGAGTAGGATAGTGGTGTATTCGCTGCCTGTCCCCATTTTGGAGCTCTTCTCACCTCTCACCTCTTTGTGCAGCTGTTAAAGGGATGCTGGTGTTGATTAAGAGACAGTGTCAACATCATCTTCTGTCTGCTTGTAGCACCACATCAACAACAACCAACTCCTAACAAGAGGGCAACGTGCTCCGGGGAGGAGGCAGGAGGCGAATTTGTCTATTTGTGGATGTAGTGAAGAATGTCCATAGGGAGAAACGTGCATGCAAATGTTGGAAAAAGGGTTTATGCATGTGCGTGCGTCCATTGGTGTCACAGAGAGTGGGTGTGTGGCTTTCTGTGTGTGTGGCGTGTCATTGTTTAGCTGTAGAGCCCATGCTTTCCATGTCACTGCTTGTGCAAGAAATAAAACAGTGCACAGAGCTGTGTGTGAGCTGTTTGATTAGATTAGGATAGCAAATTGATTGTAAGCGTGTAGTTGTCTCCATCGGAAAGTGCCACTGATTGTGGAGGCGGGTAAGCGTGCTGGCGCCTAATTTGATCACTTAGCAGCTAATGCAATCTGCGTTACGGCAGCTATTGCAGATTGGGATTAATGTGCCAATAGGTGGAGCAGGGATGGAGAGGTGGAGGAAAGTTAAGTGGCTGGAGATTGTGCACAGCACCATGATCAGTAGAAGTTACAGAATGACAGAGGCCTAAATGCTCTCCATTCACCCCCCGCAGCTTACCGGTCTGTGTGTTCTCAGAAAACACAAGGTAGCTTGACTCCAGTCAGGACAATAAGACCGAGTTCATTCATTTGCTCTCAGAATGAATGAATGTGTTATTTTGCAACTGTAGGCTACATAGATGTGTCTGTGTGTATGTATATAAAAAAGTACATCATAGAAAGCAGGAATAAATTTACATTTTAAAGTTTGGATCTTGCAAAGTTCCTGCTATCCACGTATGAAATGCTAGACAAAGCTTTGGATGTCCATCTGTGTAGTCGGTAAGCAACATTTGCATATTGCCAATCAACATGTTTAAACATCATTTGCATAAAGCAGCAACTGTCAATGTCTTTACATCAGCATGACTGTAACACTGATTGATACTCAGACACACACTCACACAAGTTCACAATATATGCATGACTAAACAGTATATCTTAGTCATTGTGAGGCATGCTTTGGAGCTACTTGGCTAGTAGAGTGTAGCAATCTGAAAATCAAACTGACATGAAATGCCAGACCAGAGAGAAATTTCTATTAAAACTTGTTTATCATTAACACCTCTCAGATATGCTTTAGTGCTCTTCCTACATAATCAAACTAAACAAACATAATAAAAGCTTTTTTTTATGTTTCAAAAACTACGTTGCTTACATCTGTGTGAAGTTGTCTTCCTTTTTCTTCTCTTTTATTGGTGCATTGTTACCCTTTACAGTTGATTAGCACTGCCAATTGCTGATATATGCCTCACCACGTCTGTCCTGTCCCATTCGTGCTTGTGTCCGTCCTTGGTCTTTGTGCACACGCTGGAAGAATAATGAAAATACAGGAAACTGTCTATCAAAACATTTCTCTGCAAAAACATCCCAGGGTACCTTTTTAAAATGTGTAAATCCAGTAGCAACTTCTCAGACATGTCTTAATTTTTACATCTGTGTAGTGCGCACATCCATTTTTTTCGTCCACTCAATCAGTTCCACATCCAAAGCTAATAGCACTGTAGAGTGTGACGGGCATGCGTGTATCGATTAAGCTGTGGTTCTGTGGTTGAATTCAGATTGACCTCGCATGAAATGGGTGATAGAAAGGAAGAGCTGGTTATCACAGTGATAATAAGGGTCCTGCCTGTCCCCTGTCCACTCCCATTATCTCCTGTCACATTCACTTCTGAACCCAAATGCCACATTAGCATGCCTGAGGCCCAGTCCCACGGTGGCATCACACTGACAGCTCTCATACCTGTGCTGCCTATAGATCTGCTATTCAGACGGAGCAGTGGCTGCCATCATGGTTTATGCATTTCTTCACTCTTCATGGATCTTTAACACCATTCAGACAGGCGGTAAATGGCATACAATAGAAGATGTATGCGATATAAGAATGGGAATGTCCCTGGTTCTGTGTAGCTCTGCCAGTTTGATTTAAGAGGATGCCATGTAATACGTGTAGAGACAGAAAGTCAAGAAGTTTGTAAGAGTATATTTTTATGTTATTACCAACAGGTTTGAGAGAGATTTATGCCATCTAATAGCCCGAATGCATCGCATTTGAAGCTGAGTACCATTACAGTGTGACCCATTGTCACAAGAGGGCCTTTGTTCCTGAGAGGACAATGAAAGCTGTGGTTCATCCTTAAACCTTTCACCGCTGCAGCTCGGCTATCAAAGCCTGTGGCATGTTACGGTCAGTGGTATCAACCAGCAGGGGAAGGAGCCTCGTCCATCAGGGGTCGAGAGGCCCTGTAAAACAGCATGGTACTTTTGTTATCTTTCACTCGGTTTTTGTATTCAAAGAGACTATGAAACCAGGGTATTATATTTACACCCACTGTGTTTGTTGGAGCTATGCACTTCCATCCATACATCTTCCTCATCCCAGGCAACAGAATAATGTGGAGCAGCAGCACAGCGTTAGTCAGCCTAGACTGGAAAGTGTCCAGCTACTGCCTGAGAAGCCAGACCTCCCGCTGTCTCCACAGCCCAGATAACACTGAGCTACAGGTGACTGTGCAAATGTTTTTTTTTGTTTGTTTGTTTTTTCCACCACAAGCAGCCGTGTTAACCCAGACCCTCAGCTCATCAGTGGAAGCGGTGCACGATGTATGTCGTATCCATGCACTTGAGTTTCTCAACCTTCACTAGTACTTTCCTGTAAAATGATACCGATTTGAATGCACTTGCTGGAAGTATTTAACCAGAGTTGACTTGGCCCCAAACATTTTTGGTTTTTTTTACTTTTGCTTTTGTATTCTTCTTATTTCACAGGTATCACCCTGCTGCTGAAATGTATTTATTTTCCACAACCAGAGAAACATAGGCTGTCACTGAGTTGCACTTTATTGAATAAAACAGCATTAACAGTCTGTTACACAGTACAGTCTTTCTATGACAAATTTTTTTTTTCCAAGTGTTTATTTAGCTCTGTGTGTTTTTTGAGACCATAATTTGTATGAAGTGCTCTTTTTTTAAAGTTACCTACTAATCTACTGACTGTCTCGTGTCAAAGTGAAACAATCTGGTCCCTTTTCACGTCAGTGTAAGTTTATAAGTTTTGCTCACCTGTCTTGAAATTGTTCTTGTGATGAAGATGATCTTCAGACATCTATTAAAGTTGAAACATTCAGAATGTTTCAATTTTAATAGATGTTAGGCTCTATACAAATTTTGTTTTTGTATAAAATATATTATGGAAGGTCGCAGCATGAGACAAGTGTTTTTTTTCGTGGATATTGTACTGTTACAATATATTTCTGTGACTTTGTCTGTCCATTGTCTGTATTCCTCATAATAAATGTCAGCTCATGTTCTCAGGTCGCACAAAATCTATGCAATATGAGGTGTTTCTTTCATGTTAGATCTTCTGAGTTTATTGAATATTTTTCTAAAAGCTGAGATTTATTTGGTTTAATAGCCAATATTGCTACAATCAGTGCTCACAAATACACTAATAAAAACTTAGCAGCAGGAATTAGCCCACGGAAAACACCCAATTAAAATATAAAGATGTGTGCCAAACAGGATAAACACTGGTGTGTTCCTGGTATAGTGTGTTATGTGTGTTATGTATGTGGACAGTAGCACTCTGGCACAGATGTTAAATCATTTAGCTGTGGGAAGAGAGTGGGAGAAGGGAGGCTTTACATCTGAGGGGAGATGTGGTATTTTAACATTCAGGGTGCCACAGGTTATGGATCAGCAGTCTAAGGCACATCCCTCTATGTCCCCTCTGCCCTTCACTTTCCCCACAGATCTTCTCTCACCACTACAACCGGTGTATGTGTCCTTATTGGCCTCTTCCCCTCCCATGCCAGCTCTAATTTTCTTGTTTTTCCGCGGGGGCTGGAGACATTAGGAACAGGAGGAAAGGTTAATGTCAAAGTGTGAGGCTGAGTCGAACAGCCTTGTGAGCCCCCTGAGAGACAAATGATTAAAATTGATGTTTTCACATTTGGTCCAACACCCTATAAAGTAAGATGAGCTTGCTCGCGCACACACATACAAACACACACAGTATACGTTTACTATATGTTGGATGGTGATGAATACAAATAGAGGCAGTTTAAAGATGTCTGCCAGCAGTAGCCTTTTAGGAACATGAGGTTGATTGAATGTGTGCAGGGAGATAAAGTGAACTTCCATGAGCTTCATAGTACCTTGAGTGGGTTGTAGTCAAGATCTTCAGTAGAACAAAGAGGGATTGTGTCTTTTTTTGCCTCACAATGATTTGCTCTGTGCATTCCTAACAGAAGCCAGGTTGTACCATGCCAGCAACTTAACAAATACAGATCGATGTCCTACTGACATGCCTCTGTGAACTATTACTGCAACGGCATAATGAGAAATTAATGTAGTGTGCCACACTGTGGGCACTTTACAGTTGATAAAATGCTTCAGACAAACCTACCATCCTGACCCCGAGGTCCCTCACAAATGCCGACTGAGTGCTTGTTCCTCTGTGAACTGAAGTGAAGACAGCTAACAGGGCGACTCAATTTATTAATGCCATTCATGAAGCTGTCGCTCAGAGGAATGAGGCAGAGCAGGGCAGTGTGTGAAATACCATAACAGCCTTCACAGCACTGAGCAGTTTGCTGAGCAGAATGGCAAGAGGTGATGGGATGCACCCGAGTGCAATGAAGGATACCACATGAGCAGGGGAGTGAAGAGCATGTTTCGCCATGCAGACCGCTAGACATTCTCCTCCTCCTCTTCTTCCTCCTCTCTGTATATTTATGGCTTCTTATACATGCGTCTTATGGCATGCAGCTCACCTACTGAGTGCAAGCCTCAAGGAGCAGACACTGTTTGCAGCAGGACACCAGTGAGCTGTGCTGCAAGTCAGGGACGATGACAGCGACGGCAGATCTTAAATGAAGTGGATAACATACATATGAGCCCAAGAGTATGTGGCTCAGCTCAACTTTGCAAATAAGAGCTATGACTAAAGGATTGGTTCACGTTTTTCTACTCTGTCTGATACTATACAATACTCACACTCCCCTCTCAGGGTTCAAAGGTGATTCATTCGTCATCCTAGAGCATCGAGATTCATGACATAAAGCGAGTTGTTGTTCTTTTATGGTACACAAGAAAAACTATTTTTGTCTGAATATGGGGAATGAGCTGAGGAGTCTTACAGCCTGAGGAAAGAAGCTGCTCAACAGTCTCTGTTGGTACAGCAAAGGACACTTGATACACTTGTATCACTTGCAGGGCAGCGCTACAGTGAACAGGCTGTTGCTGGTGTGGGTATTATGTTCATTATGTACGCTAAAAGTGTTTATGGCCGTGAAGAGATCCCTACCTGATGTAAGAGGTGGGGGACAGCGTTTACAGTCTTTACTCTGTGATAAAATTCATTACAGTGCCATCCACACCAGGTATAATCATATCTCGATGCTGACATCCACAACCCTTTTATGTTCATCTGTCTAATTCCTGCCCACACTGGAATCTATATGCATATTAGTTAGGTAAGACGTACCGCCAACAAACATGTCATGCTACAAGTTGAGTAAAGCAAGGTCACGGAGGTGTGTCTTTCATTCTTACCTCACAAATTTAAGGGTAAGACTTTCTGCCTGTTGCTCCTATGTGCATCTTTTGCTTGAACCAGCAGGAGGAGACAGAGTTAGGTGACCTTCAAATTTACATTGGCATCCTCTTTCCTTGAAGTAGTAGTCTTGTGCTAAAAAGATTACATCATGAAGATACCAACATCCAGTATCTGCAGGGTAATGAGACTAATTTGTTTTAGCTTTTGTTATTTGTTTTAGCTGAACACAAAAAATTCAGTTGCAGTAGAGCAGCAATGGCAGTGGCCAATAACTCATCACTCAAAGGCACAATCTTGACACCAAGTATGAAAAAGGAGATGATAATGTTGTTACTGATGCCCTTTCTAGAGTATAAGAGCAAATTGCCAGCAACATGTTTGTTTAGGACTTTTTTTTTTTTTCAGCAGGGATGTTACATTTTCCCATAGGTGAACGTGTAACTAATAAAATGTGTTCAATTGTGCTGTGCTGCTCCTCAGGTTAGGTGAGTTACATCATGTTCCTCCATCTCTCTTGTGCTATTGCCTGGTGAATCTGCAAACATAATTGACAGATTCTTCTTTAATGTCTTTGTCTGTATACTAGATGGAGTGAAATAGACCTTAATACCTATTCATTTAGCCGCTCTCTTTGTACGCGCGTGCGTGGGTGGGTTGCTTTGCTTTCGCACATGTCTGCTAATTGGAGAGAATGTGCTATAAATAGAGCTTTCTTGGAACCTTTACACATTGAGTGGGAAGTCGAATTTGTTTCAGATATGTTCCTCACATTGTAATTCAGTGTGTTTGTGTGTGTGTGTGATTGTGTGTGCAGGTCGGTACATGTGTGCTATGTCTCTCGTCACTTCATCTGACAGTTTTAATCAGCCAATGATCTGCAATCCAGGATGCTCCCTGTTTGCTGTACATTAATAACTCGACATTATGGCATCAGTCTGCCAATGTAGAGAACAGAACAATCTACTGCGCCTTCATATATCTCTCCCCCCTGTCACCGGCGCAGCCTCAGCCACTGTATGAGGAATACTTTCATATGGATCTGATGTCCCCCGAGACTCGTTGGCCGCTTATTGTTCTCTATATTTTCATGTCTGGGGAACTTTTTCATATTCAGCTGAAAATGAAGATAAATTGTCTCTCTGGTTTGTGTGGAGAGCAGGGAACACATTTACATTTTCTTCTTTCCCTGATTCATTTGCATATATGCTCATTTTCTGTGTTTCTTTACCCGTGAGCAACTGGACTATATGTTTTCGGTTTACTTTATTAGATGGAATATAATGTTGTAGAGGTCTAACAATACCCGATAACACTGAAGTTTCACAAATAAAGTAATGTGGTGGTTTAGCATCTATTTTTATATCACGTCTCTCCAAAATCCTTTAGTATAATCGTACTATCAATAACAATGTGGTGCATTATCAACATTTTTTTCCCCTTGATTAAGTTAAACTTACCCTCTAAGAGTTTGAGAATTTGGTTTAATTGTATAAAGCGGAATATGCTGGTAAGTGGTTGAATTTAGTATAGGCTTTTCTGTGTTTTTGATCTTTTATTTAATTTTTGGCAATAAGCAGACTGGCTTGTGAATCATCTTTAAAATGTTTCATCATCTCACTGGCATATTTAACAGAATTTTCATGTCTGTCACAAATCCTATTAACACGATAAAGTTGACTCGGGGCAAAGCTCTTTTTTTCCTGAGAGACTGACGATGAAAACCATTAGCCAAAAGAATCACATTCTTGTAAGTTTGTTTTCAATAGATAATCTGGAACTAAATTTACTCCAGTTTTAAAAAGAACAGCACCTAAAGCATGGATCTTCTCTTTGCGATAGAAACAATTAGACTTTGTCTGAGGATTCAAACACTATCAGAAAGTGGTCCTCTGAGCCAGTTGGCAAAATAATGGTCACAAAACTTAGTGCACTGAGTCAAACGTTGGTCTTGGCACAAAAACATGTCCTCAGAAACAGAACACAAAGCTGTGCCTGGTATCTGCAAGCAAAACAAGATTTGTCAAGATTAGTTGCAAGTATGTGGATGGTGAACAGTAATTCCTCTTGTACACATTTTCATTGCTGATGGAGAAAATATATGGTGTGTATTGTTTTGGAGGATGGACACATCCAGTGTCAGTGTTAAAATGACGTTGGTTTTGCTTTTCTTGTTCTGTGTTAAAAATCTGAGTTATGTTTGAAATTTGAGTGAAGAGGGGGATAATATTGTAATCCACATACAAAATGCTTGTGAGAACAGGCAATAAAAAGCAAGCATGATTACTGAATGAAATAAAGGTTCAAAGTCAGTAACAAAAAGAAAATCGTCTTTGCAGCACATCATGTTCATTTTCATGTTTGTCTGAATGTTGTTCTCAGCTCTCCTTTTGATCTTTCCGTGTGCTCTCCAGCTCTTTATGCTGTATTTCACCTCAATGGATTGAGTGTTGGAATAATCATGAATGAATAAATGCTTAGGTATAAAACTTTACAAATAATTAAACGGCAAAATAACAATCATGTGCTTCATGTTTCCATTCAGACTCCCTGATAAAACATCTCAAACAAATGAACGGGTTACAGAAATGTAGATGTCTCAAGAACGCACATTATCACTGGTGGCATTTCTTCTTCTTTTCTCATTTTGCTCTTTTGAGAGAACTCCTGTGCTTCAAAAGACATTTGGCAGCCACTCCACACTCCCCCCACGTCTTCTGCAATCCCTCAGATTATCAAAGTATCCGGTCTCCATGGAAAACAGAGAGGGGGATCTTTAGCAGAGGCGGTTGCCCTGGCAACAAGCTCTGTTAAGTCAGCTGCCCAGAGCAGAGGTAAAACACAACTGACTAAAACCCCATGACTGGAAGTTGGCAGACGGTTAACGGGATGGACTACCTACCTGTCTCAGCCTGGCGAGACAACTCGGCTGAGGGTAGTGTGAGAAATCCAGCAGCTTAAGATTTGTGTTAGAGGATAGACTGCCACTGATGGATCTTCACCTTCTTCTGGAGTATGGTTCATTTGTGAACTTTAAGAGTTTCTCAAACAGTTATTCTCTTTCTTCCTAAAGTTTCCTCCTTTATCTCCTCTTGTGTTTTGACCTGCCTCGACACTAGAAACAATACACTGTAGTTCTGTAATGACGACTTCATCATTAAAAGTATGGAGATTTCTTTCTGCTACTAACATAAATGAAAACTTTTGACACCTGAAGTCAAACATCAACGGGCACGTTGTCTTGTCTCGCCCATATCCTACTTTTGCTTTCTCTTGAACATGTGCTTCTGAGCTGCTGTCATTCACACCATATTGTGTCGTGAGCTGTTAGGCAGAGCTGCTGAGCGCTTCAATTTCCTTCACATTTCTGTGCAACAGCGTCTTTTTAAGGAGGACTGTCAGGCTAGTGCCATGCGTCTCACTGAAAGAAGCAGTCAGTGTTGACATTTCCATCATCTATGTTCCTGTCAGCCCTAGTGGGGGGAAAAAAACAGAAAAACTGACAAGCTGCAGGTTCTCCTTCGCATCCACAGGTTTGTCTGGAATCTCATCTCTCTTTCTAATGTGCTACAGTAAAATTGACTAATGTTTCAGTATATTTTATCTGAAAGGCCTTGCGTCCTATGGACTGCCAAAGCTTTCGCACACCTGACAGCTCAATACATCAGGTGGAGAAAATGTATTGATTCACTGTTCAAAATCTTGGAGTCTAAATAATGCATGTGTAATTCATGGGGTTTGACAGCAGCTTTAGTGTTGACCTGAGCAGGCGGCTCTCTCAGGGCCGATTGGTGATCGGTGTTGACTGAAAGCAACTTTGCTGCTGACACAGACCTGTCTCATCTCCTGAGGGACCCTACGGTCCAATTAATAATTTGTTGACAAGCTGTGAATGTGAACATGGAGAGACCTGAAAGTAAAGGTCCAAAATGAAAATGTCAACAATATTAGATGCAGCAGCTCAGCACTCAGTGGACAAGCGTCCATCTCATCAATGTCACTGTGTCTGGGCTTCATTTTTCTGAGTAGTTGTTGGTCAGTGAACTGCCTCTACACCAGGAAATAGTGAGCATTATTATATTATCAGTACTGCAGCAGCATCATCACTCTGCACTACAGTGTGGAAATTACTATGAAAAACTGTACCCTTTTTTAACTGAATCGAAGAACTCTGAAGACTGTAAGAAGAAAATCCACTAAGCAGCAGAGTACAAAGCAGTATCTTTGATGTGTAGCTTTAGAGACGGAAGCTATTTAAAAGCTTAGTGGATTTTAAGATTGACAGACAGGGGGGGCAGTGTTGGAAGTTTAAGTTTTACTTCCAGGGACAGCCCATAATGAGTACCTATCAGAGGTGGAGTGACAGTAGTTGGAGAGACGCTTTTCGACTGATGGACTGAAATAGTGATGGAAAGCGGTGAAATAGACGTACTAATGGAGGGGTTCTGCTCTAACACAAGGCTTTTCTGATGAGGATTTTCTTAGCTATTTAAATAGTAATTTAGACTCAGCGAG
>JAOXYL010000100.1:14733337-14748861 GCA_028564955.1 Terapon puta | reverse complement strand
AGTCTTTGTAATAAAGGCAGATTCTTGTCTCGGAGAATTAAACTAGATTATACAGTAAACAGTGGCAACAATTCCCTGTTGGTTTTGGTCTTGTCTTGAGATTTACTGACAATAAGAAAAAAATACAGAATATTAGCAAGCTTATACTTTCATATGTGCAAATAAGTCAAGTATTCATTAGCAATCACAGAGTTTCATTTGTCACAGGTGCTTCCAGAATTTGGTGCTCCATGCCTTATTTGTGCTAAGTAATATATATGTAGGTATATATATGTGTGTGTGTGTGTGTTTGTTGGTGCACTCTTGGGTCTTCTTTCCCATTAGCGGACCATTTTCAGCCTCCCCCCACCCAGGACCATTCTCTTTGTCAGCTGGAAATGTGATTTTAGGGAAGCCCGACTCCCATTACCTTTGCTTCCTCTTAGCTAACCTCCAAGTCATTCCACTGGGGATCTCCAACCTGCTCACCCAGGCTCAGGGCTGCACATACAGTAGATGACCTCCTCTCTTCAACACTTTCTATCGCCTGGGGGGATATTACCATATTAATGCTGCTCTCTCTCTCTAGGGCAAAAATGAGTGTCATGAAAAAAAAAAATCAGCCTGGATCACGTCTTTCTCGAACCCCACCCTTATCCCTCGTTCGCTGCTGTCATCCACTACTCTGCCCTCTCACATCTGCTATCTTCCCTTGTATTTTTTTTTTCTTCGGCCGCCATCCACTCCCCATTCCTTCACACAGTCTGGTTTGAAGTGTGTAAGAGGCTGGCAGGCTTTGCGCTCTTGAATTAAAAAGGCCATCTGGTGAAGAGGGAAATAGAGATGGCTGCATAGGAGGAGAGAGGAAAAATGAAAGGCATGTTTTAATCTTTGAAGTTAACGTGTAGACAGAATTCTGGGTGGGATATTACATCTGAAGTGTAAATATTACTCTTAGCATATGTCATTTATGCAAACATTCAGTGTTTGGGGATTCTGGTGTGGTGTATGAGTGAGAAACTGCAACTATCTAACATTATGTCAAGAAAAAGCCAAAAAATATCATAATCGTACTTGCGCCTTCTAGGCAACATTTACACATTAAATAAAAGTATAACTTGACATTTTGGGAGATGCCCTTATTGGCTTTCACTCTCATATCAAAACAACAAATATTAAGCTACCAGCTCCTTAGCTCGGGTTAGTTCATTATTCTGAGTGGAAACAAGGGGTCTCTGTGCCATGGTAAAAATCACAAATTAACACCATACATTCTGTGTTTTTCTATCCAACTTCTTGCAAATGCAAATAGGTTTATTTCCCAAAATGTCACACTTTTGCTCTGGGTGTGATTTTTTTTTTTTTACTGTGGTGTCTAAAAGTAAGGATACATTCCCCATAATAGAGACTATGGAGATTACCATCCTTCACTGCTTGTGGCCTTGCGGTGACAGAAAATTTAGAGACAGGTTCTACCAAAGGAACGTGCATGCTGCCGTAGTAGATCGCATACTGGAGTTGAGTGAACAAAGACAGAATGGAGAGTCCACTGGTAAGATGGAGGCCTCCTGTGGGAGCGCGAGATAGGGGTGGAGACTGACAATGTGTCAGACAGAAATCCTTTTGTCACCATTCTCTCTTGAGGCTGTGTACTTAAGGGCTTTACCAGTGTTACTGCCGACATTTCTTTTCACTGCTTAATTCTATTCCCAATAAACATGTTTAGTCAGCTTACAGCGTCCACCACCATTCATGTGTTTTATTATGCGGCAGTGTTTCGCAGTAACACTACAGTACAGCATAGGCAGAATACGCTCCCCAAACATTAAAATGTTGTGTACAGTTACGTTCTCTTGCTTGTCAGTGTGTGCGAGGGAAGCAGTAGTGACTTGGCCCATGTGTGCAGGCTGCGGCAGTGGATTCTCACTTGTTGACAAGTTGCTGAGAGAGCGAATGGGGAGTCTGACGTCCGTACACTTATTTTGTGTGGTGAAAAAAAAAACTTTTTAAGTTGTGCTGACAGATCATCAAACATAATACAACATGTCACATCTTATTTCTTATTAAAGGACTGCAGTGTTTGCACCAGAAGCCCCTCTGAGGCATTCTTTCGTCATCGGAAAATATAGATGGATCAAAAGATCCGATATTAAAGCAATATCTAAAACATTAGTGGTGATGAAATGGTCAGTTGTCATCCTATTTGGGATGTGTTTAATAGTCAGAACATGAAAAGCTCTAGCTGGAGTCGGATCAGTTCGGTCAGTTCACAGTGCAGGCTTCCTACTTCTCCCACAGGACCAGTCTGACCATGCGGCATGCATGGTCAGACTGGCCCACTTGTCCTGGTGTGTCTTCCACTTCCTCTTCACCCTCTCCATCTACTGGCAAGTTTCCATGGAAACAACCAGGGGAGGGAGTGAGAGAGAGAGAGAGAGAGAGAGGAAGACAAGAGAGAAACAGAGAAAACCCCCCAAAGAATGTGGTCTGCAGTCTGACTCCTGTTGAGAGCTGTATATTGTTTCACTAGGTAAGTCAGTATTTTGAAACAGAGCGACAGAAATGTGAGTATTAATAACCCCCTGCTCTGCTTTCATAATCTCTCATCAATACAGTTAATTACTGCTTGTCAGCCTACTTGACTTGTTGAGACAGTGGATATGAGACAGATCACTCTGGCTCAATAATTTACTCTGATAAACTTCTCCTACACTCAACCCTCTGTTTAATTAAGCCTCTGGGATTTGTGGGGACTGACACCAGGACTGAACAATAACTCTGCACCTTCTCTGTTACAAATCCATACATGAGCTGCACCAGCTTTAACTCTGTAGACTGAGGGGTCACGTCGAATCAGGGGGTAGCTCGGCTCAGTATTGATGCCAGATTTATGACATCTGTGAACACCAGAGGAAAAGCTTATTATATTAATTATACTGATCTATAAGCAGAGGACTTTTATGTGATAGAAGGAAAACATAGCATGGCACTTTGGTCCTGCAGAGTAGATTCACTGCTCCCCAAAATTAAATTTCTTGTCAAATGTATTTTGCTGTCACTCGGTAGCACAGAAGTTGTAGTGCTGAGGAATCCATTTTGTAGCCGATTCTAACCTCTGACCTGGTAGATTGGTGGCGTGTTAGCTGTAATGAACACAAACAGTAAGTGCCTTTTTACAAAATCAAGGACAGAGCCTCACTCTGCAGTGTTTTCGAAAAACACTGAAAGCCCAAATGCACCGTTTGTCTAAGTATGAGTCACATTTGTTTTACTAACATGTTTTTGTTTTTTTTTTTGCCTTAGTAGGGAATGAAAAATGCTCACATTACTTTGGAGTTGCTTGCTTTGTATTGAAAATAAATAATGTCGCACAGAGCAGAAAAATGAATAAGTTTGTGTAACACTCAATAAAAATAACACTAATTCAATCTGTTGGCAATGAAAATGAATTTGTATGCTTGAAATGGATACAATACTTTTATCTTATTTTATTTGTGGAGTTTTGCTTTAGTTGTGCATGAATTTTGTTTTTGTGAGACCACATGAGTAGTTAATGTGATTTGATAAAATGCTCTTTGGGGGCGTGATTTGACATCCGATGTGCAGGAACGTGTGCGCGTGTGATTATGAAAGAGGTGTGCAATCATGGAGGACGAACAGACAATGAAACACTAGGGGAGGAGAAAAGGAGTATCTAAATAAAACACACACTTTTTATGAAGCCTTTTGTAGTGAGGGTTTGACTGTGTGCGCCTTGAAAATGTGAGAAAACCATTTGAAGGATTTTAGTTTTTCATCAGTCATCTCTGGTCTCACAGAGAATCTGTACTCAAGCTTCTACAAACATTTCATTGGTTGATTATTTCAAAATGCAGACCTACATGCCTCTTCCATGATAATTTCTACTAACGTTTTCTATTTACTGAATGACAAAATAGTCTCTTCAAATTAGGCTCATCCAATTGATTAGTTTACTTCTGTGGTGGATACTAATATGAACCATCTTTTTTTCTGCCTTTAACATCACATCCATAATCAATAAGCATCAAAGGATGCAGATATACACTCCCATGATGTCAAATATTTCCATGGGACGAGTCAGTCGGTCCCTGGCAGACACAATGTGTGTGAAACAAAGGGATCATTGTACTCCAGCTCAAAGGCTCTGACTGAATTTCTCTCTGTTTGATCTGCAGGCTGTAATCTACAAAAGAACACTGAAGAAGAGAAGACACGGACGAAGAGGATGGCACTGATGCTGTAAATGGCCTCTGTCCGAATAAAAACACTGGTGCTTTGAGATCTGGTGCTGCTGCGCCTTACTGTTCTTTTCCTCAGAGCCGCCGCCATCAAAAGCTGACCGGACGCTGACCAGAAACCACAGGCGGGACGCTGACCTTGTTTTGCCCAGGGATATGTCATTGGGGAAATCCCCTGTGTTGGGGGTGCGCCCTGTGCCCCGACACCTCTGGCTGTCCCACCTCAGCCTGCTGTGCTTATATGTGTCATTCTTTGCCCAGGCTCCCCAGGGTTTGCCTGTGGTAGGTTATAACACTGACTCCAAGAGGGAGATCACGCTGGATGGAGATTTGATGATTGGCGGCCTGTTCCCCGTACACCAGAAGGGTGAGGGGGCAGAGGACTGTGGGAAGATCAACGCTCAGAGAGGGATCCAGAGACTGGAGGCCATGCTGCTGGCACTAGACGAAATCAACAAAGATGAGCACATCCTGCCTGGGATCAGACTGGGAGCTCATATACTGGACACTTGCTCTAAGGACACCTATGCTCTGGAGCAGTCTCTGGAGTTTGTTAGGGCCTCCCTCACCAAAGTGGACGACAGCGAGTACACGTGTCCCGATGGCTCCTATGCCATCCATGATGACGTCCCTCTGGCCATCTCTGGCGTCATAGGAGGGTCCTACAGTGATGTCTCCATTCAGGTAAGAACTAATGAAGACACACCAACAGTGTGAGAGTGGATATTCTGTCCACACTGTGCCCACAATACAATAAATAATTTGTCACTAAGGATCATCTTTGTTTTATGCCATGAAATGAGCTGGTCGAAAATGAGATTCATTTAGTCAGACAGGGCAATTACAGAAGGTGTACTTAACTAACAGCTGCTACTGTTGGCTTGAGAGAAACAGAGAGAGGTGGGAGAACAAGCAAGAGGGAGAGTGTGATGGATGGTCATATAACTGTCCATTTAGACTTAAGTACCATGTGCAATTACCCCTTGCGAGATGTTAACACAGGGACTTAATGAGTATCTGTTCCGCAAGGAGGATCTGTTTACCTGTAGGCCCATACGCTTGGCTGATCTAATTTAGGAGATCTCTTTCTCTTTCCCGGTAATTCACACTTCAGCTGCGGTCCTGTCAGAGGCAGACGTGCTACAGATGTTGCGCTCGGGATGGGCTGACAGAATGACTAGTGACGGCATGATTACTCTCAGCAGCAGCGCTCCTTTCGGCTCACTCAAGCCGACGCGATGAAAGCTCTGCTAATTGGGTCTCCAAATCTTGTGCTGTAATATGGCTGCCACATCAGTGCAATTTCAAGTCATTGTGAGAAGAGATAGTGTGTCACGTGGAACCGAGATTCGTAAATATCCACAAATACACATGCCTTAAAGCATTAACTTAAACTCATCATCTTAGCTCAGTCAGCCAGAGGACTGCGTCTGCTGTCTCGGGCTGAAGAGTATGGTTCACCTCACTCGAGACGCGCAGCCTCATGCTCCAGATATCTGCTTGTTTGAAGAAAGGAACACGCTGCTGCCCATCCAGAAATAATAATTGGCTTCAGACCATCAATATACCATATATACTGTAGGAACCCCTGCCAGTGGCAGTCTGCTGTGAGTAGCTTTCCCTAGTGGATACCTCAGGACAATAGGCTGGTGGTGGCATCCTTCTACGCTTTTTAGTCATGATTTGTAGACAACAGTGGCAAGCAGTAGACATCAGTCAGCACTGATATGCTGACAATAAATTAATCACAGTTATTAGCTGCTCTCAGCGTCTCTCTGCTGTCATACAAATATTTTTGCAAGTGGGCACAGGTCCATATTTTGTAGATATGTTTAGAGCAGCACGCTGAAAAAAAATCATATATCTACTTTTATTCAAATGAGTAAATGCTACTATTAAAAGGATAAATATTCCCCAGTCGTACTGGGGCTCTGCAAACATCTCTGTTTTCTGTAGTTCCAAAACAAATATTTTTGCCTCCCTGCTGATAAAACAACATGCCAAATATACAGCACACAGTGTGGTAATACATTATACAGGTAGAGAGCTCCTGGGAAATGATGTAAGAGGAGGATTCAGAGCACCTATATTGGGATTCCTGGTGAAAAGGACAGTTTGGAAATAAAGGGTTTGATGAACGAGCTATAATTTTACTGAAACACTGCATCTGGGGTTCCTCAGAGAGCGCCCCTGTCTTGTGGTAATTTATGGATGTACTATTACAAGCCTGAGGTCTGAGGTCTGCCCTAGCTTCTCACTGAATCCTTCTCATCAGTGGGAGTGCACCACAGGACACCTTTCCCTTTCTCACCATGAATAACCCGGGATATTGTAATGCAGTTTTGAGGTGTACTAGCTCTTGCTTGCTCTCTGCTTGGTGAGCATCTGATCACAGCGGACCACTGCACTCAGTCTTTGGAGCTGTAAATGAGCTTGTAGCTTAATTTTTTAATCACTTGCTAGCTTTTTAAAAATGAATTGTGATCAGATAATTACATCATCTACAAAATTTAACACTGGCTTTCCTTGCAGTTTATTTAATCTCCCTGATGTTGCTTTATGAGGTGCCCTTTATAAACAAGACGAGGTGCATCTGTCTCCATGTGCTGCTGTATTTTAAGGGGCAATGTTAGTACACAAAGATATGCATTTGGGCTGTGTGAACATGTGGCATTTCTGTTCAGCCGCTGGTTGTTACTCTGCAGATACCATCTCCACATAATGCTCCTGTCCTTTGTAGTTGCCTGGTTTGCGCATAATCTACGGCTAGTCAGACCTTTGAGTGAGCCGGCTGTCTGAAAGGCGACCATGCTGGCCCTTCTCTCTGAACATCAGGCAGAGTCAGATGTGTGTATTTCACCCCAAAGGCAAGACAGTTTACAGGACAGCTAACAGTATTAGTCTAAAGACCCTTATCGCCATGGTGACATGGTGGAACATGGTGAGCTGACAGGTGGCGAGAACGCCGAGTGCTGTCTAAATCTGTCACAATGAAGGAGCGTGTTGCTGTGCCGCTGGTGTTGTGGTGTGACGATCGCAGATATGGGGGCGGATCTGGCTGCAGGCCCAGCCATGCTGGCGTTACATGGGTGCAGATTGAGTTAACTGTGGAGGCGAAGTTGCATGACGCTCTCGCAGGCTAGGGGCCCTGTCTTCCCCATCTGTGGGGAGCTGCTGGGCTGTCTGGTGGTTTGGCAGAGGTGTGCCTCACACACAGAGGGCACAGAGGAGGATCAAATGAGAGGTTGCATTTCACAGAGACACTGAGACAGTGACAGGCAGATATGATCACGAGAGGGGTGGGGGGGGGCAGAAGGAGCCACACGGCATCATATGGCGTGTAACCATTTGAGAGTCAAGAGCCTGTATCTTAAACAGTCACAGGGAAGTCTGTGATGCCATCTGGACAGTTTGAGCGAATTTACTTGGAGAAACATTGATGTGATTCAAGGGTTTAGCCTTGAACATCCTCCCTCTGGTCTATCTAAACAGCTGGTTATGGGTGCAAGGTGAGTAATGACCTTGTGATGAAATGTTCGGTGCATTCAGCATCTTCATTCATGTGCACAAAGCTGCAGCACTGAAAACATACATTTGCCTACAGCACAACATATTCAGTGTTGTTGCATTGCGAAAAACACTTAAATCATAATCTCAAAAACGCAGTCTGTCTGCATCAGTCTGCAGCGTATGTTTTTTTGCTGGATGTGGATGCTTTATAGACGGCACATTAGTCTTATTGCCGGTGTCCCAAAGGCGTGGGTTAATCAGAGATGTATAATATTCCACAATTACAGTCCAGGAACATCTAGCCTCGGGGCTGGCTTCTGATTAATACATGGAATGGAGTCCACTTTTGTTACCCCAGCAGCAGTCTGTGCAGCTAAATATGACTCACTGGTGAGGGAGCATCTCCGAGGAAAAACATCATGATCACCAGGGCGCATTAAGGAACAACACCACTGGAATGTCAAATACCCAAATGCTCATTGAAGATCATGCAACCAATGAAAAATCGCCTTCTCTGATCTTTCAGAGCGGCGCACAAAAATTTCTGTTGAAAAGTACAAATCTGGCTTGTTTCCTGAGAGCTCTCATTGTATAATAGCACCTTTGTAGATTAATTGGAATATTTTTGCACACTGTCTGAGATGTGGTCATTTTCCCCTGATTAATGAGACAGACAGACTCCCAAGAATGCATGCTGGAATTCAAAGATATAGATCCTGATATGAACACACTGCTTGACATTTGCAGACTAAACTGTGTGAGCGGAATAATAAGGTGAATTTATGAGCTTTCAGCAAGCTCAAGAATTCACTTTTTTATCATCTGCAAACAACCCTATTTATAGAATTGTCTTCAACTGCAGGTAGACAGTGCCAATCTCTGGAGCACCCATGAGTCATACAAGGGATTTAAACATGGATACACACATGATAGAATTCATGCCAGAGAGAACAATGATGATGAAACGTATCAGTAAAGTCATGCAGTGAAAATGCATTATTCATGGGTAAAAAGTAAAGAACGTGCTCCCAAAATCGTAAATAATTCACATGTGATTGGATTATTCAGTGGCTTGGCAGAACCCACTATTTGTGCAGTTGACAATGTATATCATGTCCACCTCGCAAACTCACTGAATGTTTTTCTGTGCCAGATATAAGTGACAGGGTGTCGTAAAGTCAGCTGAAGCCCAGTGGATTTTAAGTTCACCTAAAAATGACCAGGTTTCTTTACCAGGTGACTGATTGCACGCCCGTGATGCTTGACTGAAAAGAACCAATTGTAAAGAGTTGATAATGCGCCGGGCCATGAAATGAAAGGAAGTGAGCGCTCGTCCACGCTGAGTTACTGACACTGTAAATGAATGAAAGCGACGTACGAATCTGGGGGCTTTCAAAGACGACTGCGGCATAAAGATGCTTTGTATTATCCAGCAGTATGAGGGGGCAGGACCTGATCAGAAAACATCCTTGCTCTAGGTATCTTACAGTTCATATTTCCACCCTGTCAAAACTGTTGCCAAGCAACAAAATCACAAGAAATAAACTAATAATGATCCAGTGCATACTGTCTAACTACACGCTATGCGTGTGCTGTATGTGCATGCATGTCTGCTCTTCATGCATGTGTTTGCATGTGTTTTTTTTTTTTTTTTGGGGGGCGCGCTGCAGTGGACTATATATGTGTGATACTGAGTGGAGCTAAGGACTGCTGCTCTGGGAATACAGTGTTATTGCTGTAGAGGCAAACTGAGACAGTCTGCTGGGATGAGCAGATGGGCTTTTCATGTAGAAAAAATCATGACATCTCTACAAAGTAGGCCTGATATTTCCTGGACCAGGACACTCAGTCTCTCATTTTTGTGTGTCTTGCTCTGTTATTTCACATTTGCCCTGACTGTGTCTTCTCTCACATTCGTTCCCGCTGCTATTTTGTTTCTTTCTCTTTACCGCATCTCATCCGTTCAACAGCATGTTAAGCAGACACAAATAATAAGTGCAGAGCATGGAATATGTTAGAGAATGTGCTGTTCCATTTTTAATCAACTGTAGCAGTAAATTCTAGAGAGCACTTATGGCTATTGTAAAAGAAACACATTTCTACATACTGAAATATTGTATTTTTTGTTAGATACCCAACAGTATCTACTTTTATCAAGTTTTTATCATGTATAGATAGCTATTATAGTGTGTTATACAACTGTATTTTGACATTTTGGAAGGGCAGTCTGCATTATTCTAGCTCATGGTGTTCGCTGGTGCCTTAGGAATATCTCTATGGAAACAGTATATGACAGCTGAAAAGAACAATCCTGTTAATCGGTGCTTCTGTGTCAAATGGTGCTACCAGGTCCTGTATTCTCTCATTGCTTGGGAGGAAACCACTTTCACAGTAATCTGCTCAGTAACAGACCCTGAGGAGCAAAGCCACACTGGGCCACTTCTTAATTTTCTTAATTAAATAAGGCGCTGTCTGATGCAGGATGATCCCTCTTGCTGAAAGGGAGAGACTGTAAGCTAAAACCCCCAGCCGATGTACCTGCAGTTTGAGCTCATGGAAGACTAAAAAATCTGATCTGCTTTACATGCAGGGAATACCCTTCAAGGTGGAAAAAGATTTTGGAAGTCTGTGGGTGTTCAGAATCCCCTGTGTGTAAACTCTCCAATTCTATGTCGTTCCTCTTGTTCTTTCCTCCTGTCTAAATATAGAATGTCTGACCATTAGGTTTTCCTTTTAGTGCTGTAAACATTTAAAATGCAAAAAAAAAAAAAACTCACCAAAAAATTCTTATACATAAATCACTTTGGTATGACCAACTTTAACTTACTGAACTAATAGACGCTGAAGGTTTCTTATGAGCAGTGCAATGATGAAACTATGTCGTGTAAGGAAATAATATTGGCAGTAGGTTAAAACTTAAAACTGAAAAAAAAAATTGGGCGCATCTTTATGTTGTGCACATTGCATGTGCATACACACTGAATTCTGTGTTGCAATCAGCAAACAAATTCTCAAAACATGCAGCTATACAACATCCTCTAAGCACAATTTCCTGAACAACGATGTCTGCAGGATCTAAACTTGCCATAGAAGCCTTTAGTGCATTACACATTTCTCCCTTTTTTGGCTCTGCGGTTTTGGTGTGATGCCACTTATTCCACAAGCTCTACATGTCTGCTCTTCTTGTCACCTAGTATTTTAAGCTCCAGAAATGTTGTGCTCCCTTGAACCTGTTAACATTAATATTCCCGAGTAAGAATCTTGGTGCAGTTGTAAATGTGTGTAAAGGTGTATCACTAAACTATAGAAAAAAAAAAGAAATCAAAATGGCAAACATCAAATATGATCATAACTGGTTAAAAAAGAATAATGCTCTCCTGTCACTGTCTTCTTAATGGAATCCATGTCTGCCTCCTGGTATCTATCAATGGTCTCTACACTCGTAATGTGTCAGTCACAGGCTCTGGCAGGTGGAAGAGTCTTGTCTTTCCACACAAGCCATATGAACATGTATATAATGATTTCCAATAAGCCCATTGTATTGGTGACATGTCTGGAAATGTGCTTTATAACCTCCATGAGCCACATGTAAGTGGATTACTCAACTGGCATAGAGCTCCATTTAATACCCTGCAGAGAAATTACTCATTTACTACCGCAAGCATAGCCAAATTTCAGCAGAACGGATGAATAACACTGCATGCGCTTTACTACTGTACCTGTGTGGGGGAAATGATCACATTATCTGCCACTATGCCAGGCGCCAGATACAGATGCAGTGCATTTATATTACAGGTTAGGTATTTCTTCCATCAAAGTGCAGACAAAAGTATGGCTTTTTAAATGTTTGACTAGCCAGTTGAGTATTAAATGCATTTCAATGAGCAGGTGAAGATTTAAATTCACTGCTGTTCATCTTGGTCTTGTTCCTCTGCTTTGAATGAACATTTGCTGATATGTTAATGCTCCTACATGTGTTCTGTGCCACCTTTGTCTAGAAAGACTTAATGCTCGGAGATGGCTGAGACCCTCAGCTTAAGAATCACGTGCTGCCTTATTGGCCTGGATTCAAATCCCACCAGAACCTATTGTATCCTCCCTACAGGAGCCCTCTCAGCCTTTCCGACTGCCTTTGTATTAAGACATACCAACGGGAACCTGAACGTGCACGCGCTACTTGTGAACAAAAATGTTGATAACAGCAATTTCATAAAGTTGTTAACTTATTTAAAACCCCTCACTGTTCAGTCAGCATCTATGTGACTAATCATCCTCAAGCGAATATATCAGGCTTTAAATAATCTATGTCACTGACAGAGCTATTCATGCATTAGCGCATGTTTCTCTCATCTCTTTAAATGAAACTAACTGCTGGTTCCTGCACAGACTTTGCTTTTATGTCAGTGTTACAAAAAATAAAAGTTATGACTAATATGGCTTTCTAAAATGAGAAATTATAATTCTTTAAGTAGTCTTTGCAGTATTCTTTGAGCACACCTCAAACTTACTGCTCTTTACTTTCTGATGTTGAACGTGTCTGCTAATTGCAAAGAACTCTAATTGTAACATCACATGGTGACATAAAAATGTTATAGTTGGATGCATTTAAGGTGTGGGTTTGAAACTTTTTCAAAAGTCAAAATCTTATGAAAAGGGTTGTGGGACTGTATACTGGACCCTCATGTGGAGAGGACTTATAGAGGAACTAGAATCAATGGCTGGAGATGTGAGGAGGGTTCAGGGTCTAGAATTGTGTGATAAGTCCCTCCTTTTGAGGACTGAAAGCAAAGGCTAGCTCAGTTACTAAAAAAACAGTGGACAGGCCTCTATATTGCACACACCTTTTGTTGTGAAAAGTATTCATATGGAGAATTTATCAAAATGGGAGTTTTGTAGAACTAATCAATGTGAAAACGATTAATTTGATTGTGTTTATGTGTCACTTCTCACTTTAGATCATACTCCGACTTCTTCCTAAGAGAGCAGGCATGCTGTTGCCAGCTGTTTCACCACATGTTGAGGAGGGCTGTCAAGGTGGTTTAAAAGAGAGAGATGACTTTATGTAGAAATGTAATTATCAGCCTGTCTGCATAATCAGGGTTTCTCCAGCTGACCTGAAAATCTCAGGGGAAACCAACCTTTGAACTGCTATGAAATGCTTGCTCATGTGTTTCAGCAATCTAGATGCTCATTTCCTTTTTCATTTGTTACACCACAGATGAGGCAGATGCAGCTCTACTGTTGAACTGTGTCTGTTCAAGGTTGCCTCTGTATGGAGTTTTTGGTGGGGGTAAAAAAAAAAAAAAATACAGTTCAGCCACTCTACAGCAGCTACAGCATTTCACTTTCCTGTGAAACATTCTCTCATTAATCCCAATAAATCTGGTGATCTGGGAATCACTGCCATTGGCTCATTCAATATTTATCTCTCTGATCCTGAAGAATGAGCTTTATAAAATTGTTGTGGAAAGGTTAATCTGACCTTAAACAAATAAAAAGACTACTTGTTCACTTAGGAGCTCTTCTACAACAATAACTTGTAGTTATCCATAGTTGTAACCATATGGCAATTATTTGACAGGGAAGATGGCCATATTTATCATATCATAATAAATATATCATGCTTCAAAATATATTTCTGATAAGTTCAACTCGGAGTGGATGCATCTGAATGTGAATTCCGTTTCTGACTTTCTCAGGAATGATTCATTGGCATTCAAGATGTTGTGGCACAAGTGTTCTGGTGTGAGAACTGGCATTAAAGTCAAACAAATTTAGGTTGGCATTCTTTTGACTGATCAGACCGGCTCCCCCCAGGCTTCCACAGAAGTGCCCGAAGCAAAAGCTAGTCAGTGGCTGCTTCTGCACACTGCGCACAGTGTCACGACACTGACAAAACCTATTACACAGGAAACGCAAAGTTCCAAGATTCTTTGATACTTTGACTCCCTTTCACTTCCCAATCCCTGCCCCCAACTGCTCCCTGTCTCTCCCTGTCTGCTTCTCTCTTCTCTCTGAAGCAGAGCAAGAACCTTGTGAAAAATGTGTTCACTTTGGAGTATAGTAAATTCCTTCCATTGTGACTAAGACCTGTAGCCACTCAGTCCTTGGCATTATAGATAAAAAGAAGTAGACAGGAAATCCCCATAATTGTTAAATGCAGGATCTTGACACTCAGACAGCAGGAGAGTTAAGTAGTGAAAGGCCCAGCAGGAATCCAGTGAACGAATGAGACTGAATGGGGTGAGACTAATTGCATCTGCAGGGGAAAAAAAAAACATGTTGTGCAGCCAATTTCATTCATTTATTTAATGATGAGCAATTAAAAACAATTCCCACGGCTGGCAGGTGTATGTTTTCTGTGTAAACTGTAATAAGTTAATTACCAGTTTTTGAGAGAATATATAATGAAAGCATGTATATACATATACCTAGAAAAGCCATACTGGGGCTTTATTTATATTGTGTAAAGAAAGAATTAAGTAACGAGTTATCAATGTAGTCATCTCGGTCTCTTTCACTTCTCACAGGTGGCCAACCTGCTGAGACTCTTCCAAATCCCTCAGATCAGCTATGCTTCCACCAGTGCCAAGCTCAGCGACAAAACCCGCTACGACTACTTTGCCCGCACTGTGCCCCCTGACTTCTACCAGGCCAAGGCCATGGCAGAAATCCTGCGTTACTTCAACTGGACATACGTATCGACGGTGGCATCAGAAGGCGATTATGGTGAGACTGGCATTGACGCTTTCCAGCAGGAGGCCCGTGCCCGCCAGATCTGCATCGCCACTTCAGCCAAGGTGAGCCGCTCCATGAGCCGCTGGAGTTACGAGAATGTGATCCGCTCCCTGCAGCAGAAATCCAACGCCAAGGTGGTCATCCTGTTCACACGGAGCGAAGACGCCCGCGAGCTGCTGGTGGCAGCCAACCGTATGAACGTCACCTTCACCTGGGTGGCCAGCGATGGCTGGGGGGCACAGGAGAGTGTGGTGAGAGGCAGTGAGGCTGTGGCCGATGGGGCATTCACCATTGAACTGGCTTCCTATCAGATGCCCCAGTTTAATGACTACTTCACTGCCCTGCATCCTTATAACAACAGCAGGAATCCCTGGTTCAGAGAGTTTTGGGAAAACCAGTTCCAGTGCAGCCTCCATGATCTGGGCTGTGGGAAGCACTCACTCCGCGACACTCCATTTCAGCCAGAATCTAAGATCATGTTCGTAGTGAATGCTGTCTATGCAATGGCTACTGCCTTACATAACATGAGGCAGGCCTTATGCCCCAACTCTACCAAGGTGTGTGACGCTCTTAAACCTGGCAACGGAAGAAAGTTTTACCGGGACTACATTCTCAAGGTCAAATTTGATGGTGAGTAAAATCTTGATGAACTAAAATTATTACAGCAGAGCTAAACAGTTATGAATTCTCATGAAGCAAAGCAGCGTCTGTTTTCTAATTATTCTGCCGTCTGTGTGAAACTCCATACAAACCTCAATATAATATCATTTAATTTCCTAAAGTGCTCTCTGCACATACTGCATACTGCCAAATTAGGTTATATCAATTTACATTCATTGTACCAGTTCAAATAAAATGTTGAATTAGTGCAAGAGTAATTTTACATGCTTATAAGCTGCAGCTGCAGATAAGCTCTGTAATGATTCAATTTGCAAAGATGAAACTGTTTCCACACCCTCATGCTTGCAGGCTCTGTTTTTTTCATGTATCTTGACTTGAGTGTGAGTAGAGAGGGGCTTCCTCCGTTTGCCGATACTG